>JAMKCH010037360.1:0-55020 GCA_023653785.1 Ophioderma brevispina | reverse complement strand
GAAAGCTGTTTGGCTTGCCGTTAAACAACTAAATTTCCTAAACAATTTCCCCCGAGTTTGAGTGGCTGTAATTTGTATAATTCATAGACTGGTATTCTGAAAGGCAGTGTAACTTTAGACGTAAGTTTAAACCAGGGTTAGTCCATCAAGAGTGGACCTTTTTTCTTTCAACATACTCCGAAAATGTGCTATAACAGGTGAGCCGCAAATGGCACATCCATGAAGAATTATCTCACCTGTTTCATTTAACTTTCATGGATAGACCTTTTTTCTTTCAAAATACTATGAATGACTAGGCCTGGTTTAACGGCACTATCAGTGATTTGCTCAACCAGAAAATTGAAAAAAAATCATAAAATATCAGATGTTTGCGTGTTTGTAACAAGTTTATGTATCCTAACATACCCCACAAGTTGTAGGACCAAAAGCAACCTAGTAAGGACAAAATCGGACATTTTAGTCATTACTGTCCGTACGGACACTTACTACAACACGTAATTCAATAGAGATTCATATCTTTGGACATTGCTGTTTTTGTCCTTTTCTATGAATTTTTCGCTTGGAAAAAAATAACTTATGAGAATTCTACAGACTTATTCTTCACTTTTAAGCTATTCCTGCAAATTTAAAATATTTTGACTCTTTCGGGTGAATCACTGATAGTGTCTTTAACCAGGTCTTAAGTTCAGTGGCGGCACCAGACTTCATTTTCTGGGGGGGGCAAAGTAAATTTTTTGGGGGACCCTCCTAATTTTGGCCCAAAATCACTGATATTTTGCCCGAATTTTTCTTCTGTTAAGGGGGGGAATGACCCCCCACTGGGCCCTGCCGCCACTGGCTAAGTTAGACTCCATTCAGGGCTATGAATCATTGTATTGTTGGCTATCAGGTAATGCTTAATTCACCATGGAAGTGAAATCGTCAAACCCCATGTGTTAATTGGCTTATTACCAAAAGGTGTAAACAATGATCACATAGTTCATGTTAAGGGTATGATTTGTACATTTATGATTTAAACCACGACTAAATATACCCAGACCGAAGAATTCTCCCGAAAGTACATGTTGGGATTTAACCAATTATACTTAAATTTAACCCAGACCCAAGATTCTCCCGAACATCGTAACCAAAATCTGAGGTTGCCCAAAGTATTAATAGCATACCATTCATTATCATATGTGTTTTTGGGCACAACCATATTTGGTTTACGTAAATATGCGTCGTATTTGGAAAATCCGTAATGCATATTTATGAGCACCGGTATTTTACGTTTGTTCGCATGACCTTTACAAGTGCGAGTGAAAACAACATAACAACTGATGGCCACATTCTCACAATCGGACTCAAATATCTCTTTGCTAGCAAAATTACAGGCATTTCGTGGAGACTTATTTATGCATTAGGAATGCAGGAATCTTTTTTAATGCATGGTTTTTCTTCCATTCTATGTTATTTCGCATTTTACTGTTTGCCAATAAAAATCGGCGCGATCGACATTTGAACACGGGGAAAGCAACAACAACACTTGATAACATAACGCGAGACGCACAGATTTTTATATGCGTGTGCGTGCGCCCAACAGTGTGACACGCGCGAGTGATTGCGCAAACGAACACGGCGCGCTGAGTGTGAGAGAAAGCGGTTACTGCTTGGACTATTCCATAATACACGCGATCACTTTCCTTCCTCGTAATAGTTTCCATGGATTTAACCCCTTGGCACTTGCAGGCCATTTGATTGGCTATACGTCATGTAACCCTAGAATGACGCATCAGAGACATGTTAATAAAGCTGAACATGTATAAGTCCGGTTTTGACTGGTTACTGAGAGGTTATATCAATTAATAGCCAATCAGAGATAACCGTAAGAAAGATGGGAGTATTTTGTGGCTCAATCTGATCAACTGAGATTAAATTGGGGATTAATAAGGGAGTTTTCCGTAACCTGACCCACTTATGACTAAGGAAACCTTAAGGAATAAACCTGTGCTTTATTCCGTGAAGGGTTTCCAAAATCACAAGTGTGTCACAAAATTAAAAAGTGTCATATGGGTCAGGTTACAGAAACTTCCAATTAATAATGATCATAATATATCAACGTTAGAAGGACAAAATTTTAGGGTAAAAGCTTCCTTTTCATTGTTGACTTGTAAGTAGCCCCTTTTAAAAAAGGGGGGCTACTGAAATGGTAGTTTCTACCAGGGTATTGACTCCCACCTATTTTCTGATTTTCCTCTTCAATTATTTAACCCTCAAATATCAACCTTTTTTGGACATTTACAAATGGAACATTTTAGCTTGATCTTTAAACTAACATTACTTTAATACGGTGCTTGTTATTTTGATAAACTGATGTGATCGATCAGTTGAGACGTGGAACAGATCGTGTTGCCCAGGTGTGCTATTAGTTTTGTTCACACACAAACTGATATTTTGGAGTTTCGATCGGGATTTTTGATCATGTGGACACATTTGGAGTGTTATGGAGGGTCTAGTTTTATCCCCATGAAAAGCTCCAATAACACTCGAGAGTGTTTTGGAGTGTGGATAGGGAGCGGAGGTGACCTCGCAAGGTCATCTTTGCTGATAAATTCCTGTGTTTGAAAATCATGTGCGAGAGGCCACGGCTTCCGTTGTGTTGACCTCCAGTGTACACTCTCATATGAGAAGCGGAGGACAATGGTTGGGGGATGATTTCAGAATTTTGGCCATCGTGAGGACACAACTTGGAGTGCAGTAAAATAAGTGGATTTAATTGAGTTTTGTAACCATGTGAAGATGGCTATTGTCTTTCATCAGTCTGGACTATTGCTAAATGTGGAAACTTTGAACTTTAACCTTGAGTGTATTCAGCTTCAATGGCACTTGGATTAAATTTCATTTTTTGGATAATTCAACATTTTTATCACTGGGTAATTTTCAAAATAAAATAACTTCCACAGTAAAGGGGCAAGTGTAATGGATATAATTATCGTTGTGTGTTCGTGTGATAGTAACTGACCATGCACGCCCACACAAATGGAGGAAATATCTCCATATTTGGAAAAAGTCCTGAGTGTTCATTGAGTGTAAAATTTGTTGGAAACTAAACTCTATTGTAACTGCCATATTTGTACTGGGGCAATTAACCAAGTCATTTCAATGCTCATCACTCCAAAATTTAGAAACATTTGGTCCTAAGTTCGGGTTGGAAATTTTATGGACATGGGCGCTTATAAGGATACATACGGTGCACCCCTATCATAAACTGGTGAATCCTGTTGTTTAATCAAATTCTTACAGATGGACATTGGGTTCAAAGTTTGGCAAGATCTAGTAAATACACTTTTACTCAAAGCACAGATTAGAGAGAAAAGATTTTGTTTGATTCTATGTTAGTTTGAACAAGCAAGGTAGCCTTTAGTGCAGAAATTAGTAGATAAAATGTAGCAAATATTTGTTAAATGATTTTGTTTACATAATAAATGTAAACCGGGGAATCAAGATTGGGTTCATAATCTTCCAAAATCTCTGCTCAAAACCATTAAGTGTGTAATTATAAACATTGAAATGTTCTAGATGATGTAAATCCAAGTTTGTAAGTGTTAAAATTGAAGTGGTTTTTTTTCCCTAACCTCTCTCAGTCCATTCCTGTTAATGGTGAATATTAACGGTTTCCTTTCGCAAAGGACTCATTCCGTCCACAACTTGTGTTCCAGAACCACATCTTTTTGACTCATCTCACAGCAGCGCTATTCAAGATTGTTTGCGCTTTATTCTGTTAATGTATTTAAGTATTACAAAAGAATGACCTTATGCCAGCTCGGATTGCGTGGCGTGCGTGCTAGTCTTATAAGGTTGTGGGTTCGATTCCTCCTCTAGGCACAAAATTTATTATGCTTATACTTTTAGAGTGAGCAATTGAAAAAAGTGAATAGCTGCCGTATGAGATAATTCAACTGATGTGGTCCTGGATGGAATAAGTCCTTTTCCTTTCATCCTCCCACCAAGTCCACTAGTCCCCTAGGAATTATGCCTAAATTTATTTTTTCAAACATTTCAGAATGAACAGTAAGTTTTTGGGGGAAAAACCACTTCAATTGTCTTCTGTAAGATTTATCAGACATACGTTTTGGTTTATAGCCCTCATATATTACCATGGAAATGTAGAACTTAAAACATAATTGTTTGATAACTGGTATACATGACCTGGAAAGTGGGTAGTATTTTGACAAGATCTAGTAGAAACTCTGCATAAAACAATGGATTGGTTTTTAAATTATTTTCTCCTAAAATTGAACAGTTGAAATGTAATCAATAAAATGCTGTCCATTTTCAAAGTCTTTTTGCTCCATGTGTAGTGTGTGATCTTGATGGATAGGAAAAAGACAAATCAGAATTTTGATTTCATGGATCTGTCCATATATTCAGAGCTCCATGAGCTCATTTGTTTGGATATAAATAGGCTAACAAAAGTTTGAAGAACATCAACTACTGCATTGAAGAGTTATCTGGAGATCATAGCTACATGAGCTCAACTGCCGTCCACCAAGTTTGATAGCAACCAATCACTTTATCAAAGAGTTATCATTTGGAAGTTGTTTCTACATAAGGGCCATTCTCCGATAAAGTGTTCAAAAACAATTTTTCATGTCGCTCACAGTCATACACAGTTTAAAGCCTGTTTTGCTCGTTAAAAATGAATGCTTTATTAATATAAATTATACTTAGGAGTTATGCTTTCAAAATGATCTGGACTAGAAGTTGTAACAGGGCAATAAGGCTAATGATGCATAATTCTTGTTTTTCGCCATGTCGCCAGCCCAAATCCATTCTTTAAAATGTGTCCCTACTCGTTACACAAGTGCGCATATCACAGGTAACATGACATTTTTATTGGCCTCTATTATGCCCTAATTATAGAGTTCAAAACACGATAATATTGGATTATTAAAGTTTCGTAAGAGTTCTCTGAGAGCATGTCGCCAATATTGCAAACAGATACGTTACCATAATTCAAATTGATAAAAATTGCCAAAAATAGCGGTAGAAGAATGTTCCAATATTATATTATACATGTTTTGCATAAAAATCTGGTTTTGAAGTAACAATTTCCAGGCCTGGTAATGAAAGAAATCCCTCATGTTACGATCATACAGCGACAGATACGTTACCTACCACCCGCTGCGCTCTTGCTAAACGCTGTGACACATAAAGTCGAATACCGCACCATGCTTTAGTATTGATGGTAATACATGATAAGATAGGGGGAGAAATTAAGTCGGTTGAAAAGCATGTCTTTTAAAAGAGCGGACAGATACGTTCCCAGATACGTTACTTAGTGGGTAACGTTAGGCAATATACTAAAAATCGGATATTTTTTTACGAATCACCCAATATGCATTGTTCCGTGTTCGGAAAATATTAAAGTTTACGATTTTTAATGATTTAGGAATTCATGAATGTTGATATTGGTTCATTTGTAACCAACACCTGAACACTTTAACAGAGGACGAATGGCCCATCAAACACCTGCTGCTTGCCCAAACACTGCTATCACATATCACTTTCACAACACATTTTGGACAAAACTTTAGAGAATTTGATCCAGTGTGCATAAAGATTACACATGCTTATTCCTATGCTAAAGCAAAGTGCGAATCGAAAATGTAGTTCAGGATGCCTCCATGTTTGAAGTAGGTAAGCTCAACATCGGGTCCAACATCGCACGATGACATCAAAGGTACGGCCACGACTCAACCTGAAAGGAAAATAAAATGAAGAGCAATATTTGATTAAAGGTGCTACGAGATAGATTTCACTAACAGGTGTCCTAAAAATATGACAAAGTCATCAAAAATTCACCATGTGTAAAGCCATTAAGCTGATATTTTTTTAAAAAGAAAAATGGGGAAATTTCTAATATACTAAGCAAAGCAAAATCGCCAGTTTTCACTTTAAAGGTATTTCTGAAGCCAAATACAAGATATAAAATCTATTGGGGTCTTATCTATATGAAATCACTACATATGCCACAATATATGGATGCCCAAAATCTCTTGTTGCACCTTTAACATGAAAAGCAATAATCTTGAATTACTCTTTCATTGGTATATATCCCTATTGTTTTAATATTTTATTATAGTAGCTGTCACAAAAGAACGGCCCTCTCTTCTCAAAATGGGGCGTATCGTGCGTAAAACACAGAAGTGCGGGTCTCATTGGCTTTCTGAATCGGGTCATAGCCATAACAACTTGTTAAACTGATTGGCTGATTGCACGTTCGACTTCCGAGCAAGTTGCGTAAAGAGTAAATAGGCCCCGCCCATATCGCTCATTAGCTGATCGTGAGCATATACGCATTCTCGAGAAGGCCGTTCTTTTGTGACAGCTACCATAATGTTTAAAACCAATTAATGACATAACAATTGAGACAGTTACGAGGTTTAGAAAACCGGGCATATGCAGATGCAGACGCATAAGTTCAAAGTCCACTCGGTCGATATAGGTCACATTCTTGAACAGCAGCTGGGCATGGGCACTCTCACTGCATCACCGCAGCTGCATCTGCACACGCCCGGTTTTCTAAACTCTCGTAAGTTATATTAGCGTTTAAGCGGGTTAAAAGTGTTTTGGAATTAGGAAATTGCTTTGAACAAAATTCGTATACTGATGTTTGACAAGGCCAAAAATCCTTAGAGAAGGGTCTATCCCTTTTCTATCAAAGGGACCTTAGAAAAATGAGGAAAAGGTGCGAATCCCTCAGACCCATCATGCCCCAACCAATAACAAATATGAGCCTATTCGACCCAGGTTTATACCAGATCAAAAGAAACCCACCTGATACACCCTTATTAACACAACACACACTAGCACATTAACCTTAACAGAGCTACATAGTGGGGGTTATTACTAAAAAATCTCTTAAGAAGTCACTTTTTAGCTACTTTTTTTCTTAAAAAATCACTTTTTCGTCACTCTATAATAACTAATTTTGTTACTATATAGTAACATTTTTTCTTAAAAAGAAATTTTTGTAGACATTTTTAAAGAATTTTTGTCAGTTTTTTAAAAAAAAAAAAAAAAAAAAGAGTTCTTAAAGCGTCGAAAGTTTTTGGAATCAGAAATTTCAAAAGCAAAATGTTTGAAGCAAAATCCTTAGAAATGGGTACCCTTTTCTATCAAAATGACCCTTAGAAATGAGGAAAAGGTGCAATTCCTCAGCCACATGCCCCAACCAAACCAAATATGAGTACTTCACCCCAAGGTTTACTACCCAGACAAAAGACCACCTGATACATAATACACACAATACACACACACACACATACTTAACAGAGCTACATAGTGGGGGTTATTCCTAAAAAATCTCTTAAGAAGTCACTTTTTAGCTACTTTTTTTCTTAAAAAATCACTTTTTCGTCACTCTATAATAACTAATTTTGTTACTATATAGTAACATTTTTTCTTAAAAAGAAACTTTTGTAGACATTTTTAAAGAATTTTTGTCAGTTTTTTCATTTTTTTTTTACTAAACTACTCATAGCCCTCTCGATTGCACCGCAGGCCTACAAAGTTAATAAACTAGGAAAATCCTCTTTTCTAGTCTTTTATGGATTAAACATCAATACTAGATTACAGTTTATTCCGTTATAGGACATAAAGTAGTAACCTCATTTCTACGTAAAAATCACCCCCAAACGTTACTCTAGTAAGTACACACACACGCACTGAATAATCCCTATGTGTCAATTTGTAAGCAGATGACACATCAATACTTCAGATTTATCCTTATTCTTTCAAATTTCAATATTTTTAAAAACATTTTCATGTGAATCACTGAGTGTGTTTTTAATTTGTACAAAATAAAGCCAACATGTTTGCTTCTTCTTAGCGTGTCCACAAGTCATTGGTAATGGCTTGTGGTGGTGGTGTCAACTGAGTAAGGTGAACCAGGGCCATGTGTATTCATGATATGGACGCTCCTAACATGGCCCGCTTTTTTGAGACTGGGGCGGATTGGGAACAGTCGGGGGTTTACACCCTACTCTTATTCGACACTGACTGCGATGTACATGTACAGTTGTGACTCTCTGTACACGGGACCGACGGCTTAACGTCCCCTCCGAAGGACGGGATGCTTTCATGATTCATTTGCCCAATTCCAAGTGAACCATGGAGGAGAGCAGTATTCTGTATTTAATCCATAGCTCGTATACAGATTAAATCCAGAACTGAGCACCCAAATAAATCCCAGCAAGTGATCCCACCGGGATTCGAACCCAGGATTTTTTTGGTAAATTTGCGCCACAGGCAAGCACCCTAACCGCTAGGCCACGCTCTCATTTTTGCTTAAAATCTGCGAATGAGATTTGAATGACACATTGCTTATCTGGTCACATACATCACACAATACTCACCTTTACAGTTATCTGTTGTCTAGCATGTAGGTCTTGTGGTAATTCTATGGTGAATTTCTCCTTGCCTGTCAAGCCCAAGGAAGAAGCACTCTGCCCCTCCAAATACTGTAATGGTACAATGCCCATGCCTACCAAGTTGCTACGGTGAATACGCTCGTAACTCTCTGCTATCACGGCACGGATACCCTGTAAAGGTACAGCATGTTGGAAACTCTGATCAGCTGGTCCATAGACAATGGAAAAGAAAGGGATCATCAACTATGTTTGCCTTAGTTGCATTCTCCTGCAAACTCAATGTCGACATCCAGAGGGTCATATATTGAACAAGTTTCATGACCCTAGTACTTATGGTTCTTGAGATATCGCATGCAAGAGTCTAAATGGAAAATTTATCTTTCAATCTTCAAATTAGACCAAAAGCAATTCTCATGCAAACTTGATGTACACCTCACAGAGGCCACAGAGGTTCATCTATGAAACAAGTTTCATGATCCTAGCAACTATGGCTCTTGAGATATCAAGCGTAAAAATTCTGAATGGAGGGACAGCCAGATACAGATGGACACACATGCACACGTGCATACACGTACAGACTGACACACGTACAGTAAAAATGCAACATGCTGGAAACCCTAATCAACTGGTCCATAGACAACAAATAAATGAATCATCAATTTGGTTCTAATTCAAAAGAAATATTGCATCTATGTTTGCCTCATTAAACTCAATGTAGACCTCCAGAGGGTCATGTATTGAACAAGGTTCATGATCCTAGCACTTATGGTTCTTGAGAGATCGCATGACGCGTCTAATAAAACAAATTATCTTTGGATCTTTAAATTAGACAAAAGTCTAATTTTTTTCCTGCACATCGATGTACACCTCAACGAGGTCATCTATGAAACAAGTTCATGATCCTATACTTCTATACTCTTGAGGATATCAAGCGCAAGATAACTTCTGGATGGAAGGGACAAATGGAAGGGACACACATGGCTATACATACAGACTGACATACACGCACACAATCATGTCAATACTGCTGGTTACTGGGGCAATTGCAAGATGGTATCTGCTACAAATAAAGTACATACTGCATCCATGGTCCTTTAGCAGCCCAATCCTTGGCGAGCCACACCCATATCTTCCCGAGACAAGATGATTATGTGGTGTTCCTCTTCTCTCTATATCTCTCAGATGATCAAACAACAGCCAAGGCATTCCCCAGATGGCACATGGACAGTCTTTGGTCCTGCCTTTACCTACGAGCTTATTTAGCAATCGAATGTTAGCAAAGGTTCCACGTGCTAAGACAGCATCGTGAACCACGACGACTACCGTATGTGTTAAATTCTGGGGTCGACCTCTGGGGCGAGGTAACGGCAGCAGGGCTGGTGCCCGGCAATGATGCCTGCTGTCGAGGAATGTGGTGCCGCTCGTGACAGAGTCCCCTAAACTAAGCAGTGCATGTGCATTTGAGATTGTAGCTTGCTTGGAGATCATCTTTGGTCTGAAATCTACACCAAATGTACTCACTGTCAAAAATATGTTTGAAATTAATTAATGCCTCATTCAAAATTACTGCCCATAACTTAAAGGGCAACATAGAATTTTCACATATCAGGTGTCCCCCAAAAAGTCCCTGATTCGCATGATGTAAAGCTTTCTATAAAAAAATATCCCAATCTGAAATGCAAAGCGAGAAATCTTCGTTTGTACCTTAAAACACTGACCAATTAATTTCCACAGAACAAATACAAAATTCAGCCTATGTTTTAGATTAAAATATAGGCAAATCAAAATCAGCCTTTTTCTCTCTTTTAAGACATTTCTGTGCCAAATACCAAGGCGCAGAAATTCTTTTTGAACAAAAACCACTGAATTATTTTTCCCACAGACACAAATACAAAATTCAGCCTGTGTTATATTGAAATATAAGCAAAAATCAAAACAGTTTTTTTCTCTTTTAAGACATTTCTGTAGCCAAATGAAGGTGCGGATATACTGAGTGTCTGTCTATGAAATCACTACATAGTGAGGCATGACAGGTTGTCTTCAAATATCTTGTTGCCACCGGTAAGCATAAATATTCAATTTATGAGACTTGCCAAAACATTAGCTTTAGAATGTTTAAGTAAAATTTTGTTCTTGGCCACATCAAACTCATTTGTTCACTGTACCATTATTTGGTACTGAAGGCCCTATTAGACTAGTTTAGGTTTGACCAAGTAAACATTAAAAGATAATGGAAATTATGACAATTATTATTGCTAAGAGTGTAAAAAAAACAAAATTTCTCATAGAGGTACTTGGTCCCTTTTCGCCATGGCTACAAACAACAGGTGTTTTATAGTGTGATTTGTTTCTTGTTAACAGTTAGATTTACCATATTTTCAAAAACTGAGGGGACTTGATGTAGGTAGGACATGGTATCCATGGGTGGCATACTCTATGGGCTGTAATGAGTTCCTTGACTCATTACCACTCTGTTGAAGAGAACAAATGCAATTACCAGATTACACATTAACTAAATTTTGAACTTTAATGCAAATTTAACCTTTACCAGAGCCGACAAAATTAAATTAATACCTTGGGCTTATAGTCATGACCGGACCTTATAAGCATATTTTGATTTTGAAGAATGTGTAAAAAAATCCTGTGTTCACCAAACACCATTGTTGTCATCTGCTGCCAGGGTTTGTGACTGGGGCCAAAGGTCACGCAGAGGTCCTTAGTTACATGAGGTCACAACAAGTGGGTTCCTACCAGGTCGTGTATGCAATGTACCATGAAAATATGGTAACTTTATGTGAAACAGCAGGCAATTATATTTAGGGTTCTAACATTTGGGTAACATTTTTACCACAGACGAGACAGACAGACCAGACAGTGCATGCACTACCAAAGCAAATCCTATGTGCCCAATTGCCAGAAGACAGGAAATGGGATACTGACAATTCCCAAGGCCAGAATATCTGAAGGACTCATTCAAATTTGTGGCAATTTATATCATGTAATTTGTTCCTTTAACAGATAACCTTTCTCCATAAATCATTAGTTTCAACAAAGCTATTAGCAAATTAATGATCAGATTAGTCAATTCAAAATATTTCATAAAGATGAAGACAAAAATTTACAATGAAAATGTGCTCCTCACCGCTATTTGCATAGACCTCTTAAACCATGGCTGGAATAAACAAACTCTTCTCTACTGCCTGGATCTCGTCCCCTGTTGGCCAGAGTCTCGCAGAAAGGTGGACTTCTGTGCCTCATTGTTCAAACCTGATGAGGAGGAAAATGGTAGAAATGGGTCAACAGGCACACATTTTTGGGCAAAATTTGCCATATAGTAAATTGGGGACAGTAGGCCTAAGGTTGGAGTCTCAGAAGAGTTGGGCACCAGGCCGGTTAGACAGGACACAGAACCTTTAGGTATGGGCAAAGGGGGGGGGGGTGGTTGACTTTGTTCACTGTTAGATTTTTAATCTTTACTATTACCGAGCATCTGAGATCCAAAGGAGGGGGGGGGCCTTTTACTAAGGCTAGCTTACCAAGGGGTTCCTTGTCAAAGTCAAGGAGGACTGTGTGCCCGCACTTGCATAGGCATAACAAGCGGGTGGGGAAGCCAGCGTAATGTAGCCCGTGTCAGAGGATGATACGACCTTCAAATTACGATTCCCCGAGAGAACGGCCTGTACTAGATCTCCTGTTAATAAAAAAGTGTGTTACTCATTTTATGAAATCAGAAATTGCAAAACCATGCAGTCAACCTAACCCAAGAAACCCACGCACACACACATATACAGATGCACACACACACACACCCACACACACACATAATACAGAGCACACGCACACAAGTATACAGAATGCCACACATGCACACACACACACATACACACATAAGAATTGTGTCACAATATCGCTCCCGCATGGTTGAGTTTGCCAACCATGTATAGCCTACAATGATGGGGGATGAGATGTGGGTCAAGACGGAAAAACAACAACTCACAGTCCTCACACGCTAGTGTGCCTGCCGTCGCGGTTTGTAAAATGATAGGCCTCATATGACCTTTGACCTTGTATATGTTGACCATTGACCTAAACCAATGAGGTGTGCATGTAATATCCATAAACCAGTTGGTTCAATGGACTTCAACTTTTACAACTTGAGGTCAATTTTACATCAATTTTACATTTTCCAACTTGACCTCATATGACCTTTGCCCTTGGAATGTGACCTTTGACTTGGAATGTGACCTTGGACCTAACACAAATAGGCTGATTCCAGTTGCAACCTATGACTCTATGTTGGTTTAAAATCCATCAAAGTATGGACATTACGGCAAATGTTAACCCTTTATCACATCAACAGATTATTCAAACAAAAGCTATCAACAACAACCGTGGACAAAGTGATCCCCAGTGTCTTCCTGCCTTTAGGAAGGTGAAACAAAAAGGCGGCACAAAAATGAGCAACACTTGCAATGAACTCATTTTCCAAACCCTCGCATGACTGTCAGCCTACTTGCTCTTAAGTATAATTCTGCAACCAATTCATTGTAAAACACCATGCAGGAATAGATGGGTATTTTCAGTTAAAATTCTGAACACAGACAGATAATTTGATGTAGTTTTCAGATGATTAGTGCATCTCGGAAATGTGACAAACTGTATGACCTGCACCTTGACCTACCATATCCTGGGTGATTGGACATGTAGAAAATACATTTGGCTACTATAGATTGAAAAAACAGATGGTAATTCATTTGCCCTCTTGGTCTATATATCTACCCGGTTTTACCAATGCCAAATGCACTAAGTCCCGGATGCAGTGATTGCATCATAAAACGAAGGCACATGGGACGAAATCACTTTCCTTTTTTGTTTTCTCTTTATCGTTTGTTTCCATTTGTTTTTGTCTTTTTGTTTTTTTTCTTTTGCGCCAGCAACACACCAACGGAGCATACTATCCCCGGTCGTGGGGGACTGGGTCCAAGGAGTTCCTGTTTTGTGTGTATGCGACCGACCCCAAATCCGAACTTTTCTTTCACCCTTCTCATTATTCCCCTTCCCCGGGAGATAGGCGTGAAACAGTTGGGCATTACGGTTTTCAGAGAAGATTCTAGCTGTTCATACAGAACTCTCTATTGAAGTTGGAGGCAGATACATCTATTGCTACTTACTATGTATTTTAATTTTTCTTTGATGGCGTTATAAATTACCCCTTGCCTTTCAATGGCTTGCCAACAGGTTCTGGTAGCCAGTCCACTAGTACCTGTGACATGTCAGGCATCCATAAACCAACTATTAGTGAACCTTGAAAACACACACAGCTAATAGTAGCTTGTGAACTTCCTTGTACTGATATATGTCTAAATCTAAAGTGCAAATTTGCATAGTCTCTGCAAATGTAACCCAATTTTGTATTTTGTCCATAATGGACAGAAATTATCAGCACAATGGCCCTACAGATATTATGATGCAATCTGCAGTCTGGCACATAACAACAAACCCAAGATTGGAATGAACTATTGATTTTGGGAACCACACTTTTTCTAGGATATTTAAGATAATCCCCTCAAGTTTGATTCCTAAATTGCATCTCTTTCTATTTATTATTTTAATGACTTTCTCTAGAGTGCTCTTACCCTAAAAGTTCCAAGTATGAATAACACCATAGCTTTCAGGTAGTGTGTCACAACACCACTGCCAGGGCTTTAGGGCTGGTCTTGATGTAGGGTGCGACAGAAAGCCCGCCTCTATAGCCTTTTGGCTAGTAAACCTAAACGAACACCAACAAATAGAGTACTATTACTAAAAATAATTTTAGTATAAAACTTTCTAGCTGGTCAGTCATATTTGAATGCCATATCAGCGCATTTCTTTTCAAAATGTAAATCAATCGATTTCCCTATTTTCTTCAAAAGTCCATTTTTTGCACTGTGGTATTGGAAATTGTTGTAGTGAGGCCCTGTAAAGTCGCTAACAGTATATGCCACCATTCTCCAGCAAATGATTTTTTATGACTTGTTTCCTAATAAAAGTAAGGATACAATTTTTTTCTAGTTCTAGATGAACCAATCGTAAATTGCATACTTCAAGACCGTTTAATGCTTAAATGTCTGTTTTTTACAAAAGCAGTAATATAAGGTGAAATTTTAACTACCTAGTGCTCCAGCGTAGGACCAAGGATGTATATTTATGTCTTTCCCTGCCGACATGGCCAGTGCACATGAGTGTTGGGGAAAAAAAATGTGCGCTTGGCCAGATCTGAACCGGCCGACCTCCGATACCAGAATGGTGCTCTGTCAACTAAGCTATCAAGCCCGGGTTGGTAGACGAGCAATAGATATTATCTAGAAGGGTGTTAAGTCCGAAAGGTTGCCTTCGCTTTCCTAGCGGTAAAGATCAGAATTGGTATATTGACATATACATGATGTTTGTTTGAAATTTTTAACTACAAGGTTCTCAGGTAGACAAGAATGTATTATTATTAATCTTTCCTGGCAGAGGGCTAGAGCACATGAGTGTGAAAAACAATTACATCGTGGTCCCCGGACCGCAAGTGTCATCCGCCGTTGCAGTTTGTGAATGGGGGCCAAAGGTTACATGAGATCACCAAGGTCACCAACATGTCACCCCATCCCACCACCTCTTTTCAACCAAGTTAATCATCGTAGCCTTACGGAACTCATACGGCATGCATTATTAAGGTTAACATTTGGACTACAGACACACACACACACCACACACAGACATACGACCAAAGTATTCCCTCTGTGCCTTCTGCAATTCGTGCAGACGACACAAAAAAGTGTGCGCTTGGCCGATTGAACCGGGGACCTTATGTTTTACCAGACGGTGCTCTTGCCAATAAGCTATCATGCCAGGGTTGGTAGGGAGCATCGACTATTATTTTGTGTATTTGTTTTCTCTATTGGTGTAGGTCCGAAAGGTTGTCTATTTAGGATTTGTTTTCTAGCGGATAACATCAGAACGGTATATTTACATATACAATTTATTTTTGTTTTGAATTTTTTTTTCACCAGTCATGTGCGTTTGGTCACTCCAGTTTTAGGCCTCACCTGCTCCAAGCATGACAGAAGGGTTGACTTGTATTGGTAAAGCTGGTGATGGCGGCAATTAACTACAGATCATGCTTAGGGTAGGTTCGGGTTAGGGTACTCAGTTCTAGGTTCCCAATGATTACCTGCTCCAAAGCATGACAGCAAGGGTATTGTATTGGTAACAGCTGTGATAGCCAGCACATCACCACAGACTCCATGCTTAAGGTGACTCATGGTTCATCTAATACAAATGGGAACCGTGGTCTCTTGCTTATTGCTGGAAGTCTCAAAAGCTTGAAACCCACTTTGTTGTCCAACAGTGCTGAAAGTCGTCCTCATGTCGAGAAAACCAAGACTTTATCTTGAGGGCGCTTTGGTCCACTTACGCAGGCAGTGACAGTTGCTAGTCTAGTTCAACAAAACCTATTTCCAAAGTAAACACAACAAAAAAAATGTGTTAGAGATGTCATTTAGAACGTACAATCTTAAATACTGCCTATTCCTTTCCATAGGTATGTTTTATTCTGACTACACTTTGAGTAACTCAACAATGAAAAAGAATCTAGCATACTTTTTTACAGAAGATCAATTTTGGATTGTTCAAGGAGATTTTAAGTATTGCTACGTAAAGTCACGGGGATTTTGAGGTTTAAATTGTTTGTGCCAATATTGACACCTCAAACTAATGAAAACTATGTAACATGCACATGTTTTAGGTATCTTGCTTTCCTTGTAAAACATAGGATTCCAAAATGACAAGGTTCATATGTCTAGAATAAAGAAAAACATCTTTACCGTGCAGAGGGTGTGGAGACACTCCTTAACACAGCCTATAACTTCATGCAGCGTGTAACTTATTTATAGAAACAGGAATACATCTCTTTACACACATGAGTTGCTTCTATGTTTAATAATAGTGCCACATGCGGTATGAGAACACTTCATTCACAGGTATTTGAAGTTATGTAACTGGTTGCAACGGCTTGACATTACAACAATAGACTGTCCTTCAATATTTATGGACTCAAAACATGTGTTTGTTTGCTTGCTCTGTACATTGCCGTGCTCATTTGAAGAGAGTTTTGGAAAACATAGGTTTTCTGCCATGCCGAAATAACTTTTTACATTTTTTTTCTTTACCTTTTATTTGCCTTAAACCTATAAAGCACCTATTGGTGAGTTTCAAGCAAAATCCAGGATGAAGATAGGGTTGTTTTTGGTTTTTCCAAAAGTAGCAGAAAAACCCTATTGACTTCATGTACAAAAACTTAAACTCAAGGAACCAAACGGCGAAAATTTATCATGAGTGAAAAAGCTTTGCCTGGTTTATTTTCAGTGGCCAAAATGGCCATAGAATCTGCCTCTTTTTAAAAAGATTTGTAAAAGAGTTCAAACTTGCCCACCCCTATTGAGACGGGAATAGCTTCAATTAAAGTGCAGCAATTTGCGCGGATCTGATGATCGGCATTGCCCACCAGACTTAATCAGTGACAGACACCAGACTTCTTTTTCTGTGGCAAAGTGGACTTTTTTTTTCTGAGGGGACAAAAGTTTTTTTTCTGAGAAACATCAACAATGTGAGATTTCTAACACATTGCGTTCAAAATCACTGATTTTTCCCAAATTTAATAAATAGTGATTTTTGTTCCCAAAAACTGCGTTAGAAATTCTTCGGCGGGGAAGACCTGGGGCAAGAAACCTCCCCCCCCCCCCACACACACACACACAAAGCCAACTGGTGCGGCACTACGACTTAATATCAATTGTGAACGTTTTAAAGGGACTCAAGGACATTTCCCGAAAAGTGCTGCCTGGCACCAATTTTTTTTCCCCAACTTAGCTTTTTTTAACATTTAGTGCAAACTGAGAGGAATTTGTATCTACAAAAAATTCTCCTTGTGTCTCTTCAAATACACAACACACAAACAAACAGGAGGACTTACTTTGCCACATCTTATTTGCACAGCCCAAAGAAATTTCTGAGAATCCCATTTTTAGTAATAAGTCCACAAATTGAATCATAACTGTAGTATGGTGATTGACATGGCAAGCAAATTTGTCAATTGAGCCTCTTCCAAATTGCTGTATTTTTCATTAAGTTTGATAGTAACATTTGTATATTAATTTCACAATTATAACCCTCCTTTCTCTTCTCTCTCCCACTCTCTTCCCCTCTCTACCCCCCCCCCCCTCCCTCTGCCCTCATAAAATTCAACAAGTGTTAAGTATCTTTAAAGGACATATGTCAAGAATTTTGTCAAGCTCCCAGAATTTGATTTCTTCCCCTAAAATATATGTACATACATCACGAATTCCCGATAAAAATAATACATTTGCGTAAAATTACAAATCATGAGGCTTTTAATTTTGCTTTCTGACATACGAAGAAACCCGGGCGGATTTTTTTTTTATTTTTTTCTCGCCACGGCTTCATTGATCAAAAGCGCCCATTTGCTCCCTCGTGACGTCAAGTGAGGACCAAAACATCGTGTCTGACTCGAATTGTTATTGCTGACCATGTAATTGATGGATGAATGAAGTAATAATAAAATTAGAAAAATATAGTTACAGAATGACATATTTTTTTTCATTTCGTTGGTTTTAATTATTATTAAGTGGCAAAACACTGCGAATTGGATGGTCCAACGACGTATAATGTATGGATGGTCATCACTTGGACGTCATCCATTTGCCTGCGATGTGGATTTGTCGGATCGTTTTCGAGTAAAGCTATGGGCGGAAAATTAAAAGGGCAAAAATAACTCAACAAATTGTGGACATTTCAACTTATTTTGATTATATGTAATCTACGTTACTCAAGCTTTCCATCCATACCAATTTTTCCACATATTCAGAATCATGACATATTTCCATTAAGTGATTTTACCTCAGAAAAGCAGGGGTCCTCACTGGCAATACTGTAATCTCTAAACATAGGATTGGCTTTTAGGGAAAGCTTGGATGTACTAATCTCACTGTCATCATGACCCAGTGAAAGAGTAATAATAATACATATGAGGCAGGTATGCCCTCTACCACAAGGATATCAATGCTTAAATGATCCAACGCATGTAAGACGATAAAGTACAATTAATGCAAGTGTAAAAATAACGAATGACCGCAATGGCCCTCATAACGAGCATGAAATATTATTCATAAATGCCTCCGTATGAGAAAAGAAATATTATTTGGGATAACAAATCAGACATTGATATTTGTCACTGCACTGATGTGTATATTATTTTTTTTTTTTTTTTTTTTTTTTTTTTTTTTTTTTTTTTTTTTTTTTTTTTTTTTTTTTATAAGCGGTAGAATGTATGCTTAGAAACGTTTTACGCACAAACATTGGTTGATTCATTTTATGGATGGGTGTGAGCATTTTAATTATAGAAACATTACTGCAATTGTCTTTTAAACATTTAACCGGGAATTTCAAAACATCAGATTTTAAGTACAATATGGGCTGTTAATAATTATGAATGAGGTTAATTCTGGCTTATTTTTTAGTTTTTTCTAATGCAATGGCAAAACTAGAATGTCGGCGGTTATCGCTTTTCGCGCTCGCTATATTTCAAAGAATATAAGCTGTGGCCGCCCCATGACCTTTTACCCTTGTGGCACGTGACCTTTGATCTCATCAACAGATGAGGGACCCTGTGCCCTCTAGCATCAAAGTTTGTTTTCCAATTGAACTTCAAGTGTTTCAAAATTTAGATCATTTAACATTTTAATAAGGCCCATGTTTCAACAACTTGACCCCTCACTGACCTTTGACCTTTCAACATGACCTTTACCTCATCACATATGAGGGATCCCATTGTGCACCTATGGCCGAATTTTTTGGTCGCAATTGAAGTTACTTTTCAATTGAGGTCATTTAAAAAAAAAACTAACAATTTGTGACACACCATAACACACACACATCCACCAGCCCTCCACACACACAGCATCCACCCATCCCACACATACACAGCGGCACCACGTTGCTAGTGGGTCCTGCCATCTATAGCTGGCGGCCCACAAAACATACCACACTTGCATTCAGAATTGACCCAGATCATATGGGCATTTGCACCTCTGCAGGGCTTGTGCCATTAGTTCGTCATCAAACGAGCATGTGGATTGATTTTTTGCCAATCGCACTCAAACTAAACATTTTCCACCTAAACCCTCCTAAATAAATAGCAACAGGAAGGCAATATACCTAATGATCACTTCAACCCTGAACACTACTTGACTTTCATACAACATTTCTGATTGGTTGTTTTAATGACATCATATATTCATCAATAACCAGTTTGAAAATGCTGCTTCCAAGTAATTTAAGAGACATGAGGAGATTTCCAGAAGAAGCGCCCCCAATTTTTCCGAACCTAGTTTTTTTGTACCTATTGGAATGCTTACCACGTATTAATCACACTGAAGTGAAAAAGCCGAATACCGCCGTCTTATGTAATAAGATGATTAATTTAGTATTTTCTGTGTGCACGACAGAAAGTCGCATGGTTTTCTATGGGAGACGATTACAATAGCAGGCAAGTTCAAAACAAGGTTTTTGCGGTTTTCTTTTGCACCTTTTGGTCCCTAAACCTTCCAACGTTCACCGGTAGGTGTTCTACAACTGATCCGTGAATTTGAGAGAATTCAATCCCCTAAAAATCGCCTCCTGTCACTTTAAGCTCTACCCTCATCACCCTACCCACCATTCTTACCCATTTTTGCTATTGGTTCAGAAAAGTCTGGCTGTGACCAATCGCAAGTAACTACTTATGAGGTTACCAATTAGGGTGGCATTCTGAAAAGGAGTATAACTGTAGAACGGCGGTTTAAACCATGGTTAGGCTGTGTGAGTGGACTTTTCATTTTCAAAATAGGGTGCAGTTACATGTAACTGTTAGAAAATTACATGGATGGGCCATCCAGCCCTTCCATGAGGAATTTTCTACCCATGGACCGCAACATTTTTTAGAATAGGTGAAAGGGAAAAAAGCGTCCCCTCATTGTCGGACTAACCTGTTTCAACACGTACGTGCCTAAAGTGATCGAGATCTCGAGCAAAACATGTGGCAGGTATTATAAACTGCTGCTTGGTATTAGAGGTGTTAAACCTGGCGTCTAAAGTTAGACTCATTTTCAGAATACCAGCCTTAGACCATCTGAGCTACTGAGAGTTAAAGTGTTATACCTGTTTGTCTAAGATAATTCAAGCTAGTTTCATCTACAGGGAAGAACCCCAGTCGCACCATACTCTGGACATGTTGGCAATAGTTGCTCTGTCTGCAATGATAAACTAGCTCACCAGGACCAAAGAACTCACAAACTGCCACGGACTCCTACTTGACGCAAATGCTGAAATGAGAAAGAGGCAAAGTCAACAAATGCACTCACTGCTATGTTGTACTACCCTCCCTTTTTACTTTAAAATAATAAGAATAAATTTATCAATCACCAGAACTAATTGTATTTATCATTTTTCCATCACCAAAATTTGATATAGTTCTACTGATGTTAAGAGTAATTTGAGGATTCCATCCTGCTTAGTTCCGAACACAAGAGTAATCGCAGGCGCGGATCCGGGATGGGGGGGAGGGGGGGGCAAGGCATCCCGGTGGTAAGGTACATTCCGCAAATTCTTGCTCCAAAATCAGGCCATTTTGGAAAAGTTCACAGCTGGGTTACAGCCTTTTCAGCCCCCGTAATTCTTGACGTTTTCAAAAAAAAATCCTGGATCCGCCACCTGCAATCAGGTAAACCATGTTTGAGTCACATTTTCTGCTGAAAATAAGTATGGGCTTGAATGCAAGTTTGATTGTATGTGGATGAAATGGGAACGAGGATTCCTTGGGAATCAAAAGGCAGTGAAATTGATGCTATTCACCAGTAATCATCAAGTATATGGGTTGCAGGAACAAAATTAACTCAAATTAGGCAACAGAAAAAAATGTTTTGTCTTAAAATCAAGGGCCCATTTTCCACCCATTTGTTTTGCTGAAATATACAGGGGACATAAGAGATTGAAATAGCTTGGT
The DNA here is from genome assembly GCA_023653785.1 of Ophioderma brevispina. NCBI lineage: Eukaryota > Metazoa > Echinodermata > Ophiuroidea > Amphilepidida > Ophiodermatidae > Ophioderma > Ophioderma brevispina. Next base: position 33,522 of record JAMKCH010037360.1, on the reverse strand, counting down.
CTTTCGATTTTCCTCAAAAATTGCAATAAAAGTACCGAGGGAGCATCCAAATTACATTTTTTGTGGCAGCAAAAACTATCCAGTTTCAATTGTTGTAGTTTATTTAGATGTCATTTGTCTATATAAATGAAAATCTTAACACCCCAATATCAACATGTTATTTTGGTTTTACCAGTTTGTTTTGAGGAAACTGATTATTATAAAAAATAGGAAAATAGCCTTTACGCATCGGACTTTGAAACCTCAAACGCTATTGGAGACATACCTTTATGCTAGCGTGACGGGAGTGGGAAATCATTAAAGTTTCTCATGTTAAGTGTGTATTTATTTTAGACGGTGATTACCTCTTTAAGATGTTAAAATATAATAAAGAGTGGGGGACTTCGAAACAGGCGTGTTTCTCCTGTTTTGCATATTCGCCATGGCCAATCGCAGCCGGTCTCGCTGCCCAATTGTGAGGAGATTTTGGTCGCCCACATTGTACGGAAGTGAATATTGCCAATCAACGTACCTGGAGGATGTTGTGAAGAGAAGAAATTCCCATATTTTTGGCCTTTTGGGAGGAGGAAGACGCACGGCAGAGTTTGATTACTGAAGAGGAGTGGCAAGTACACCATTTGTTTCCAAACATTAGGCCCTGAAAACCTGGAAATTATGTTTTGACAGTGGAAAGTGAGAATTAAGAACAAAAAGCATGTGCGTGCTCATGGAGATTATCGTAAATTTTCTAGTGGCGTATACCAGGAAGTGAGTCCAAAATTCTCACAAAATGGAGTGCAGCTTCCCCAAATGTAATATGAAATTCTGTTGGAAATGGGTTTTTGTTTACTGGAATCTCCTCGGTTGAGGTGTAGTCACCGCGATGGTGTGTGATTAGTCATGTATAGTTCAAGGTATTTTATGTACACTGCCATGACGCTGCATTGCGAAATTGAGTATGATGTCAGGTCACCTCTGCTTCATTTTTCTGATCCAAATGTAATTTCACTGTTTATATGATAGGGGGCATGCTGCTAATTTGATCTTGACATTCTCGCGGATTTTTAGATAGTCGCTGTAATGCTGGCGTGATGCTGAGCCGAGTATTTTGCCGATTTCAAATGGATGCGTGGACATGAATGCAGTCATGTGTTTTCTTTCATGTTTGAGTGTCACCATTTTGTGTCGTGATGAAAATTGCCTCGTTACCACTGTATGCTGAGCAGCGGAGCGGCGCGTGCTATGAGCTACGTAGGGAACTTGGCACTAGGGAATGTGTGAGAGCCTATTGTTTGCATGTTGCAGTTTTTTATATAGTCCTTGAACGTGTGGACCAGCGGCGGGTGAGAATTAATCACATTTATACTTGCGGGTGATTGTATTCAGTGCATACTGTTCGGGCATTATGAATTTGTTGATACGCGGGCAGGTAAAGGTTAAAAGATTTTTTATTATTTGGTAATTGATAAGGGACAGGAGTGCTTTGGTGTCATCGAGCTCACATCATCAGTTTTGGCTTACTGACAGGAAGTCATATGAGGAGTGTGGGGTGACAGATCCAATATGCTCATCAAACTTTATTTCCCAATTACACACAGTATGAAAACAAAAACAGTGATCAAAACAGTGATATGGAGGAGTGGAGGGAGAAAGGGTTCTCTATAGGGCCCCAAACACTCCACCCCCTGGGAATACATTCAACACGCAAGAAACACAGAAAGCAGGGAATAAACTATAAAGAAACGAACAAGAAAAGTGTTACAATTGTAACGCTTGTAACACATTTATGTAAGACTGAAATATCAAGTAGAGTCAATACTCTTGGTTCATGTTGTCTGGCGACTCTTGCATGCTTTAGAGGGTCTCTTACCAAGAGAAACAGGGGGAAACCATTTTTTGGAACATCAAGGTTAGTACACTTGCAAGTTTGTTAAGTGATATACACCACATGGGCTTATCTGTTGGCTGGATGTTTGTTTGCATAGATGGCCTTGCAGGGCATATGAATTTTGTCCACATTGGAGTATGTACCTCTTAAATTTATTAGTTTCGTTGTATGACAAACTATAAAATGATTCTTTGGTCCTTTGAATGCCACTTTTTTATTTTTTTTATTTTTGTTATTTTGTTTATGTTTATGCATTTGTGTGTGTGTTTGCATGTGTTGGGGGCTTGTAATTGGAAATTAAATGTAAGTGGTAAAAAGGGGTTACATTAAAATTAAAAATGTTTCAAAAGTGGGTAGACAGCAAAAAACAAAATGTTACAGGTTGGGAAGGGGGGTTTCAAATTGGGGGGAAGTATGGGGAGGTACCACTTCAAGACCTAAGTTTAGCTCTGTTTTCTCCCCTGGCTGAAAAGCAGAAGGGGGGATATTGCGTAGGGCGCATGTCCGGTAATGTGTATGTATGTTTATGTGTTCCAGTTTGGTTGGTTTTCGGTTTTTGCGTTCTCCTTTGACAAGTTTAAGTTCCGATTTAAACCATTCTATTTTCAGATCTTCCATTCCCTACATGAGTTTTTGAGACCATTGAATGAGTTTTTCTGGGAGGCTTCTGATGGGCGAAGTTAGGCTGGGATTTGTTCCATTTTCTTTGGAACAGCCCGAAATCCCCCCCCCCCCACACGGTACGGTTTATCTATGAAAGCCAGAAAACCAACATTGGAACAAAAATACAAAGACCAAAAGTTGCAGGAGAATCTGTACTGAAAACATTTTATAAGTATTCGAGATGTGCTTTAAGTGTGGTGGGTAGATTAGATATTGATGAAATATGAAATACGAAATTTTGAGCGGGCATAGTCCATTTACATTTTCCCGCTATAGAGCACTTTGGAAATTAGGCGGTCACCATCAAAAGTGCTGACCAATGTGAAAGACTATGGTGAGAGGGTCACAGATTAATAACGGAGCCCTTACAAAAACTTTGGAAATCACTTATTATGGGTAATATTTTGGTGTAGAATTCAATCTGGCATCAGGCGTTCATAGCGTGTTTACTTTTAGAGTTAATGAGGCCTCGCTTTAATATGTGCTTTGTTCATTTGTGGCCAAATCTGGGGGGGTAATAACTCCAAAAGTAAGAACATTGGTGTCCATCTTTTGGTCAAGTAAGAGTGGTACATAGTAGAACTTTTAAACCAAGTTAAACCAATACACTTATGAACATAGAAAAGTACGAAGGGAGTAAAGGACCCTTGAATGGTAATTGTACTTTGTTGAGCACATTTGACCCCCCGAAAAACCAACGTTGACATTCGACACCGCCACTCTGCTTCAGATAGGTTGAAGAATACATAAACAACTTTCCCTGAAGAACTTGTCTTTATTTTTTCACCAACCAAAATACACAACTCAAAGTTACACACAAAGGGTAACAGACCCACGAGGTCATTGTTACCTGCACAGCGTATTATCTATACCTTCTATGGGGATATCAGTAAAAAGTATCTGTGATGAGGAAAACAATGAAGACCATTCGAGGACACCCAAGCTGATTTCTTCAAGGAATGTTCTTTGAGATGTATCTTCAACACATCTGAAGTAGATGGGGTGATGATATATGGAACATTGAATTTTCAAGGGGGCCATACATGTCAAATTGAAAATTGGATTTCCATAGATCTAACTCGCTTTAGATTACTAAACCTAATGACTTATTATTGTACTTGGTAGAAAGTCCTGCAGTGTGACTCTGGTAAAAAGAAAACGGACATTTAAAAATATTGTAACAGGAGTTCTGACCCCCCCAACTGTTCCCACATGAAAGATTATGGCATTTCTACACCCAAATAACTTTAAAAGCTAGTAAAGGGAGCTAATCACTTTTGATGACAGATGTGAATTCTACACCAAGAAATTCCCAAGTATGATTTCAGAGTTGGAAGGGTTCCATTACAGCTGATGGGCCCTCTCCAAATTGTATTTTGCATCCACACAGATGTTGATGGTGACCCCCCTAAATTTTGAATGCTACTGCGGGGGGGAAAGAAAACGGAAAAGGCGGTTTATGAAGTTAACAAATTGCCGGATTTTAATTTCTCATCAATATCTATCATCACAACCAAAAAAAAAATCCATGATATGCTGCAGTGCACATCTCGAGTGTTGAATGGAATAGCCAGTTAAGGGAATGTTAGGATATGGAATTATCACTTAGCATGCCACTTGTTGCTTGTAAATAGTAGTGGTATTAACTTCATTGCACAACTCAACCCCACACCTATGGAGGAAGCCACAGCATCCTTGATGCTCGCGTTTGTACTCGCACACCGACACACTAGTGTAGGGCTTGGTTCCATTATTTTACATTCCTCCCAGTTCGATGCTCTCTGGGTTACTTCGCTTTATGTTTTTGGGTGGTGCTCGAGACAAATTAGGGGATGTAGGATTTATTTTTTATTTCTCCCACCAGGGAGAGTAGGAACATTGTGTCAGAATGCTTGTGTATTATAAATTTTTGTAAAGTGTGCTTTCATAAATTAAAGAAGTACTACATGACTAGGATAGTGGTAATCAGGGTAAATATTTTATGACATGACAGCTGACACACTAGTTTTTATATTTTTGCTACAAATATTGTGATTTGGAACACGATCTATCTCTCTCCATTGTAAATATTATATATTCTTGATAATCTTCGGGATTTTATATTCCAAAATAATAAAGCCCACAGAAAATGGAACACCTCTTGGGCTGCCCACTATGGAGCAACATGAACACAACAAGAACTTGCGGAATTCAGTGAAGCAGCCAGACGCGTTGTACCCATATCTGGCGGGATCATATTGAGAACCACAGGGTTTGGACCACGATAAGAAGAAGATTCCAAAAATCAAGAGCAGCATGTTTCAAAATGTGGTATGACACAAACAAATGTACAGTTTGGGAAGGGGGGTTCTCAAATTGGGAGGAAGTATGGTTATGTACCACCTATAAGACCCTAATTTTAGCTCTTTTTTATATCCCCCTGGCTTGAAAAGCAGAGGGTGATATTTGCGTGGTGCGCAGGTTCCGTATGTTTGTATGTATGTGTATAAATAAATATGGTGTTTCCAGTTTGGTTCGTTTTCCGTTTTTTGCGTCTCCTTTGAAAAGTTTAAGTCCGATTTTAAACCATTATTTGTTTTTCAAGAATCTTGGGGTCTCCCGTCTTATACGATTTTTGAGACCCTGACATGAGTTTTTTCTGGGAGGCTTCTGATTGGCTGAAGAGTCAGGATGTCTCCATTTCTTTGAAGCATGCCCTGAAATCCCCCGCCCGATCGGCCCACACCCCCCCCCCTGTACAGGTTTTATTAAGAAAGTCCAAAAACCAAAATGAAAACCAAAGCCAAAAGTTGCTGGAGATCCTGTACAGACAACATTTTATAAGTGAGGGGGGTGGTCGAGATTTGCTTTACGTGTGGTGGTAAGATATTGAATTGAAATATGAAAATCCTGAAATTTTGAGCGTCATAGTCCATTTTCCATTTTTCCCGCTCGAGCAATTTGAAATTTAGGGGGTCACCATCAAGGGTGCCGCCAATGTGAACGAACTAATTTGAAGGGTCACAATTAGTAATGAGCCCCCTTCAAAAACTTTGAAATCACTATCTATGGGTAATATTTTGGTGTAGAATTCAATCTGGCATCTCGGAAGTTCATAGCGTGTTTACTTTTAGAGTTATGAGGCCTAAATATGTGCCTTTGTTCTTTTTGCCAAATCTGGGGTAATACTCCAAAAGTAGAACATTTTGTCCATCTTTTGGGTCAGAGGTACATAGTAGAACTTTAAACCAATTTAACCACTACAATTATGAAATACATTAGAAAAGTACTAAGTGAGGTACAGCCCCCTGAAAATGGTAATTGGTACTTTTTTGACACATTTTGACCCCCCGAAAACCAGTGGTTGACATTCGACAACGCCCCGCTGCCTCAGATATGTTGAAGATATATTCATTAAAAAACAACTTTACCTGAAGAACTGTCTTAATGTTTTCACAACAAAATACACCAATTCAAAGTTACCACACCAAAGGTATACATGGACCCAGAGGTAATTGTACATGCCCACAGCGTATTTCATATAAATTTATGGGGAGATCAGTAAAAGTATCTTGTGCAGGAAAACATGAAGACATTCGAGACACCAAGCTATTCTTTCAAGAATAGTTCTTGATGATGTATCTTCAACACATCTGAAGTAGAGGGGTGATGTATCCTGTCAACATTGATGGTTCAGGGGGCCAAACATGTCAAATTGAAAACTTAAGATTTTTCAATAGGCTCTACACTAGCTTATTACTAACCAATGCAATTATTATTGTACTGGTAGAAAGTCTGCAGTGTGACGTGGTTAAAAAGAAAACGGACATTAAAAATATTGCTAACAGAGTCTGACCCCACCCAACTTGTTTCCCAAATGAAAGATATTGCATTTCTTACACCCCAAAATAACTTTAAAAGTAAAGGAAGCTATCCACTTTTGATGCCAGATTTGATTCTACACCAAAGAAATTCCCCAGGATAGGGATTTTCAGATTGGGAGGGTTCCTAACAAGCTTAATGGCCCTTCCAAATTGTCTTTTGCCATAAACAGAATGTTTAATGGTGACCCCCTAAATTTTGAATTTGCTCTGCGGGAAAACGAAAAGGCGGTATGAAGTTCAAAATTGCAGGATTTTCATTTCTCATCAATATCTATCAATCCACCAAAAAAAAAATCCATGGATATGCTGCGGTGCACCTCGAAGTGGTGCTGGACTAGCACGTGAAGGGGAGTTAGGGATATGGGGACTTCATACCACTTAGTATGCCATTTGTTGCTTGTACATATAAGTGGTTTCACTTAATGACACAACTAAACACCACACCTTGGAGTAAGCCACAGCATCCTGGATAGCATCTGTTTTTACTCGCCACCACGACCACTAGTGTGTAGGGCTTGGTTCCAATATTTTACTTTCTCTCCCAGTAGATTGCTTTTCCTTTGGACTCGCTTATTGTTTTTGGGGTGGTGCTCGAGACAAAAATTAGGGAAGAGGATTTATTTATTTTTCTACACCACCAGGTTAGAGTAGGGAACATTGTGTAAGGGAGTGCTGTGTAGTAAAATTTTGTAAGGGTGACATTTCATAAATTAAAGGATACTACATGAATTAGGTCTAGTAGTTGTGAATCAGGGTAAATAAGTTGTATGGACATGCCCGCGAAAACTAGTTATATTTTTGATAACAATATGTGATTTGGAAACACGCTCTCTCTCTCGCATGTAAATATTATATATTTATTGATAACTCTTGTGATTTAATTCCAAAAATAATAAAGGAACCAAAGACAATAGGAACACCTCCTTGTCTGCCCACGGCTGAGCACACTGCACAAATAAGGACCTGCGGAATTCAGTGAAGCAGCCAGCGTTGTTGTACCCATCTCGGGGTGGATCATATTGAGAACCCACAGTGTTGGACACGATAAGAAGAAGAGATTCCAAGAAAATCAGCAGGCATGTTTTTGTATTCGTTTGTATATCATTTACCCAAAAGAAAACCATGCAAACAGTGTACTGGTCCACAAGTATTTGGATACAGGTTTTTATATTACATGTACATGTCTTTTTACACATTTTTTGCATTCAGGGACCAGTCAGTATTTTTATGTTCATGGGGCCTCCAGAACCAAATATTTTTTAAGCCTTGTGATGTGTTAGAGTTGCTAAAAGAATAGTGTGACTGTAATATTTGTTAAACAGTTTTGCTCTAACATGGAGGTGTTGCTGCTGTCATTAACGGAAAGGTGTCCATCCAGACATGGGTCTATATTTTTATATAATTATACCTGTTGCTACTGTATATTACCTCAAATTTGATTTAAACTATTATTTTCTCAATTTTATTTGAGAAAAGATTTCTCACAGGAAAAGTATTTTGTTTACTATAAAAGAGAGAAAAGGGGATTCCATAGAGTTGTTTATGCAGGCGTGCATCTGTTTAGATTGCAAATAGGGGAAATTGGGGAATTCCCCAAGATTGATGAAAACTTAGTAATGATTCAGCTTGTTATGCTTTAAAAGATCAAAGCATTGCAAGATCTGGGAATTCCCCCATTAGGGAGGTATATATAGGAAGTGATGTAATTCGGGTGATGAATTCCGATTGGTCAGCTAGTGTAAGGTTATGTTTAGGCAACGAATGATGTATGATTATTGTAGAAAGGGGAATCTATCTGTGAGGTAGTAAAATACTATCACTGGAAGGACCTCTCTGCCAGCATCCCACTAGTAATTATGTAGCTGGAAGTTCTAGCTAGTTTTGATCTGCAATGAGAGGCAGACTCCTATAATTGGTGCCAGGATTATTATATTTAATTTCCATGTGAGCAGAGTTCGCTGGGTGTAATTATTCTACTGTCCGTCTTGAAGCCAAAAGTGCTGGAATCAAAATAGGATTTCCAAATTGTGGACAGATTAGAAATCGTGTGGTGATTATCTTGGACGGATATAATGTGGATTTTTATCGTCGGGGACTAATTTGAACTTGTCGTTCTGAACTGGTGGACAAGATTACCTTCAGGACTGAGAAGATTCCATTGAATATAATACACTGAGGAGTTTTTATGAACTTGTGCGCTGTTCATTTTGAGTCTGCGATGTGAGGGACCATCTCATCGTTGTTTGAAATGCAACGCTTCTTGTGTACATAGCTGGACCATTCTTGAGGACCATAAGTATCAGTTATTATTAAAATTGTGTGTTGTTTAATGGTGTGATTTGATTTATGTATTTTTGTTTTGGGACATACAAAATTCTGAACCAAATCATGTTGTGTAAAGTCATTTTAAATTAAAAACTGTTTATATATATAATTTAGAGATTCATTTGTGCACAAGGCTCATTTATTTGGGTTTGAAAGGTACTCTGACCTTAGACGTCTAGGAGGAAGTCATAACATACTATATTATGCAACTTACGGAAGGTCAAGAGTTGAAATATGCCGTCCGTGGACTCGTCCAAGTACTTCCTCCACTTAAACGAACTATCAGTGATTTGAAAAAATATTTGAAATTGCAGGAATAGCTTCAAAGTGAAGGATAAGTCTGTAGATTCTCATAAGGACCTTTTCCAAACTGAAGAATTGACAGAAAATGAAGAAAACGGACGTGTTCCAGATACGCTTCCCCATTCAGTTACGTGTTGTAGGTAAGTGTCCGAAAGGACAGTAATGACTAAAATTTCGATTCTGTCCTTATAGGTTGGTTCTGGTCTAATCATTTGCAGGGTATGTTTGGATACCGTACTTGTTACATACATGCAAAAATCTGATTTTCATGATTTTGCGATTTTTGATTTAGCAAAATCAAGGATAGGGTATTTAAAGGAACAGACGGGGCATTATCTTGGTGATTGTCAAAACAAATTTGTATTATTTTGATATGTATCAGGTACTACTATTGCATGAGACACCCCACCACAAAATGGTTATAAAGTCTTGTTTAGGAAGAGGTCAAGAAAAATAAATTGATAGTAAAAATTGCCACAAATTTCCCATGATTGCAGTGCAGTATTTACTTAGCAGAGTATAGGACGTGACAATTTTAGTCATGTGTAATTATGAAGATGTTCATTGCTTTGCGGATTGTGATTGTTCTATCATGTTTATGGTGTCCATGGCCATTCAAAATTAAGGACTTTGAATAATTTGGAATTATTACACTAGTGACAGTGTGCTGTCATTGTTCTGGACTCATTGCCACTGTGCAAAATTTAAGGAGTGTTCACCAAGTTGATGTGGTGTCTCATTATTTTTAAATGATTAATATATAATGATTAAACGGAAAATCAATTAGATTAAGGACATCAGCCTGGTGTGAGAAAATATTAAAGATTAAAGTTAGCAGACACTGATGCTGAGTATGACCATGTGCTTCATGAGGGATTGCGGTGCGGTGCGGGCTTATTATTTTTCACATGGGCAACAATCAGGAAGTGCATGTTGAATAGTGTTTTGTAACCTTTTAGTATGTTTCTGGAAGTGCTCAATGCATTTAGTATAGACATTGATAATATTTTAGTGTGCATTTTGTGCTCAGCCACACTAAACTATTATCAATGTCTATACTAAATGACAACATTTTTTGAATCGAGGACAGTGAGATAGATTTTAAGTGTGTGCTTAGTACGGAAAAGAGGTCGTAATAGTATTCATGGTCTATTATTTTTATATATGTAATATGTGTATGTAGGGTTAGCTCAAATTCTAGTATACTGACAACAATTTGTTCCCATTTCTTCCATTCTATGCCATTGTACCGAAGGGAGAGAATTATACGAGTATACTCAAAGTTTGCGCCCAAGGGAGGAATGTAGCTTTACAACCAATGAAGTGCTAAAATTTGTGCCGAGTCGAGCAGAGTGTATGTGCGCACTGGAGTAGTGGTATCAAATTAGTCTGTCAACATAAAATTTTCCATCGACAAGCTGTCGACAAACACAGGTTGCATAGAGGTTGTTTGCAAGTGTTGAACCATAGGTTAAACAGGTTGTCGACCATTCTGTCGACCTAGGTTTATGGGTTGTCTACAGCTGTTGAATAGGTTTTAATTAGGTTTGTCGCCAGCTGTCGCCCTAGGTTAACGCGGTTGTCTACAAGCGGTCGACATAGGGTTTTAACAAGGTATCCGACGAGCTGTCGACATAGGTTTAACAGGGTTGTTTACAACTGTCGCCCTAGGTTTTAACGTGAGGGGTCGATAAGCTGTCGACATAGGTTTGATAGAGGTTGTCGACGAGTTGTCGACATAGGGGTAACATAGGGGTCGACAAACTGTCGACACAGGTTTGATAGAGGTTGTTGACCAAAGCTGTTGACATAGGTTAAACGAGGTTGTCGACAAGTTGTCGACACCATAGGTTTAATGAGGTCTTCACAAGTGTGACATAGGCTTTAATGAGGTTGTCGACAAGATGTGAATATCAGAGCGGTTGGGTGCGGGTTCTTTTTTTAAGTGTGAGTTGGTGGTCGCAAACACAAGCTGTCGACATAGTGTTTTTAACGCGGTTGTTTACAAAGCTGTCGGGACATAGCGTTTTTAACCAGGCGGGACTGGTTATCGCCGAGCTGTCGACATAGTTGTTTTTAAACAGGGTTGTTGACATAACTGTCGACTAGGGTTTAAGTGGAGGTCGATAAGCTGTCGACATAGGTTTGAACACAGGGTCGACGCACGAGCGAGGTCGAACCATAGGTGTGGGAACATAGGGGTCGACAACTGGTCGGACACAAGGATTGGATTAGATTTGATAGAGTGGTGGTCGACGTCCGTCTATATTCGATGCTGTGACAGGTAAGATTTTCATATTAGCGTAAATGAAAGAGTTCGACCTCTACAGTATTAATTATGTTTGCCATAATCAATGCACATTAGTGAATAAATCAGTTATTTGAGGACAGAGCTACCGGAAAAGTTGTCTACCACCCTTCTTCTTTGTGCCCTCCGAGCCAGTCCCAAATACAGGAGTTCTGCCCTCCTAAACTTTACCATGGGTGTTTTTGGATGCGTCAAAAGCCAACCAGTGCCACGCCACCACAAAACACATTGGGTTGGCGGGGCGAGGTCGATTGTACCACCCACCCCCTGTCCCCTCCCGCTACCACTAGTAGCATTGTCAAAAACTTTTTAATAAAATTGTAATTTTACAGGGCCACTGGCGGTTACTAAAACCTCATTCCCAGAACCCCAGATTTTTCCGGAAGTAGGCAAAACTTGGTATCAGCAAAAAAACTACTATTTCTCATTTACCTTGAAATTAGGATGTTTGGTTGGAAGTTTGAGTGAAAATGTACACCCTTTTGGTCGGGTGACCAACATTATTTACACATTATTATGGGCTCAACAAAAATCATGTTTTTTAAAACGGATTGAAAACATGGGCGAAACTCTACCAAATCTGGTTATGGGGTGAGGCCATCTTTCAAGATTGAAAACTTTATATTCTTAAATCAGGCCACACCCTCTTAATATACCTACCTACGCAGTTTAAAAACCATATATCATAGCTGCCATCATCAGATTTTACGTTCGTTGCACCCATTAGTGATTAATTTTCCCATATCACCTTGAAGGGAAAGTCCACCTGACTAGGATTAGGATGTTTCCGCCCCGAAAAGGAACGTTTTAGCGTGTTTGCCATTCCAAATGGCCGCCATTGTTTATGTAACAACCCATTATAATTTCATACAGATAGAAATTTTATCCACGACTAAACAAAACCACGTTTTAACAGCTGAAGGAGTCTTAAACATCTAGGCGTCCAAGATGGCCGCCGCAAGGAGGCATATTTTGCTAAATGACCTTAAATGATAATTATTCAATAATTAAAATACAATAGCAGGTTTTTCAAAAACAATGTTGGCCCAGTTTGAAAATAGGCAGTAGCGCGCTAATGGGCAACTTTTCGGGGAGGAAACATACCTAATCCTAGTCAGGGGGCGACACCCCCTCAAGGTGATATATTGGAAAATTAATCACCAGGGGGTTGCAAACAAACTCGAATTTTATGGTTTTTACGGCCCGTACAGAAACTGGCGTATGGACTAATAAACCTTTTAAACTAAAAACTAGAAGATACAGAGCTTGTAATACTGCCATTGTATTGTTAGTAACTGCATGGAGGTAGGCTAGCGGGTACATTGTTCCTGTGAGTTTATAACCAACATTTAGGTCCAATACCATATAAAATAGCTTTCAGCATCACAGCTCGCATCAATGCCACCAACCCTGTAAAAGGAAAGTCAACAGCTTTTGTTAATCCTGACATTGGTTTGTCGGCACATCAGGGAGGTAGCCAGCCGGTGGTCCATTGTTCTGTGAGTAGTTTATAACCAACCACTTTAGGGAATACCATAATAATAGCTTGTCCTAGCATCCAGCTTCTGCATCAATGCCACCAACACCGGAAAATTAAGTCCGAAAGTCAACAGCAGGCCATCACTTTTAAATAGAGTTTTTTTTTAGGATTGCTAAAATGCACTCAAATTTATGGTCAGAGGTTAATGGGGGCCACCATTTGAAAAAAAAGCTATATGTGTAGTATTAGTAAACTTTGTCTCTGGTAATAGACTTTTATTCCCAGGCCAACTCATATCTTGACCCTGACAAAGAGGTAGGGTAGCTATCGTTTTTAAAGGGGTCTCTGCCCCCGAACCCCACAGTGCCCTTAACCATTTCCCTGGACCCGATAGGCAAATTCTGGGTATCACACACCAGGGGACTTTAGGGAATAAAGAGGGGCAAATTTAAGACTTCCGGCTAGCAACATGTGTGGGCAGATGAGTTGATATCGGTTGCAGTTTCATTGAAAACGACCTTGAGGCGAGATACTCTGGCTATAGAAATCTAGGGCAGGCTGTGGTCAGATTTCTATGTCTCGCTAGCTTTGGAGTAAGTAATAGTCAACTTCACGGCGCTTAAACAATGGGAACTGCGATTGGAAGCGAATCTGGGCTAGAAGTATCCCAAAGTCTGGGGAAGTGTTTAAGCTGCACCTGGACCCCCTGCCGTTGGGTTTGGATCGTCCCCAGGATCCACACCCCATGGTGCAGGCTCCTGGCTATGCACATGTAATGGTAATTGACTGATCAACTGTTATACAGCAGGTTACTAAAAGGGTCCCTTGTTTTAACATTGCTAGTCAGTGTTTTGGGTGGGAAATGGTGTGTCTAATTCTTATGATGACAACACATGGCATTGGTATAAGAGTGCCACTCTGGATCAGTCCTTTATATCTAGTACACCTTGGTCTGCCGGCAGTAGCTGGTGATCCCTATGAAAGCTTGTTTTTTTTTTTGTAATGCAAAGGTTTTCTTTCGAAGCTAGGATTTTAGCAAAAAATTGCCGATAAAGCAGGCATTTTTCTCATAGAACCTCAAGAATGTCCACCCACTCACTAAAATTTGACAGGGCCATGGCTCCGATCGCTAATAGTCTTTTCTCCCGAACCCCAGATTTTACCGGACGTGGTCCAAAATTTTAGTATCAAAAGAAAGCTACTATTTTGTTCCTTTACCCTGTAAATCTTAAAACTAATGATTTTTGTTCGAAAGTTTATAGCAAAAATGCGCAACACTTTGGTTGACCAATATTGAATTTGCACAGTACTCTATGGGGCTTACAAAATCACATTTTTAGCCTCAACAATCAAAACGGATTGAAATAGTGGCACAAAATCTACAGATGGGTTTTCGGGTGAAAGTAATTCTTTCAAGATAAAATTTCTATTACCCACCCCCACCCCCTTTTCTCAATTCTGAATTTATATACTTTGATTACCACCAAATAGGTGGGAATTATTTGGATGTTACATTCCACACATAAAACTAAACCAAATGTACTCAAGCATTTGCACAGAATCACGTGCACAAGCACAGTACACACACTCGCTATGAGGTCCGCCATATTTGGTGGTAATCAAAGTATAGCTATTTTGAGCCCAGGTGGCATCTTGCCCCTCTCTTCCTGCCGTTATAGACTTGGATTTAGATGTCCTGACTTTCATGAGTTATTGGATCTCAGATGGTACATTCCAGGCCAATGATACTCATAATGGCAACAGGTTTGAGAATGGCCTTCTGCCTTCTTGTTAGCTTTAGGGTCCAGAAATCCATTTGGTGAGATAGGCTAGTCAGCTGTACATATGGAGTGGCTGGCAAAATGTATAAAATATTGATTGAGTTCAACATGGGAATGTCACCACCATTAAACTCACTGTTTGGAAGTCATCTCTCAAAGGACACATTTTAACATCCCAACATACAAACTGTGTGTTGGACTCATTGACACAGTCTCCATTTTCTTACAGGAAGTAATGGTGGAACATTTTTTATACCCATGTTTTTGACACAGATACATGTAATACTAATCTATATTAACCGGTACTAAAGGTTTTCCTGTCTGTCCATCTATGCATTTCATTGTGCTTTGATTACCGTATGGAGCTGATATAATGCCCGTAGGTGGAGAACGACATCTGAAGGTTTTTATCTGGCTTGTTTGAAGAGACCCCGCAGGTCCAAGTCCTCTAGAGGTCAATTGCTGAGAAATGCACTAGAACAAACACTATTTACCCAACAGGACTCTTGATCTGAGCACATAGGAATGCTAATACCCAATGAATTGGGTCACTCATCTGGACACATTATGCTGCACAACCAATAACCACAGACAAAGAAAGCAAACCAAACTACAGCTCTCTAAAATACAGGCAAGTAAACTTGCGCGATCCCCCTGGCAAGAGGCAGTATACACAAGGTGGTTAATTGGCACAGCTGTCATTTGCAGGGCATCAAAAAATTCAATACATTGTTCTCATGGAATCAATATCTAGAAAAATAGCTAGCTTCTTCTGATACCAAATATTGACCACTTCGGGTAAATCTGGGGTTAGGGGATGAGGATTAGCGATCGGGACCATGACCTCTAAGAATGAGAAGAAGTTTTATAGTTTTAGACTGGAATAGGATTTGTGTATGTGAGGTGTGTTGTGTGGTATGCAGGCATATGTGACATGAATCTGTGTGGAGGTTTGAAAGAGTTTGGCATACAGCTGGCCTTTTTCCCTTAAAAGGTGCATTTCATGAATGTGGTGGTTCACTTTTCTGATATTCCATTTCCCCCTGAAATTAATGACTTATAATACAGGCTTATGTTCTGGATTTTTCAGAAAGTTATTTTTTTCAGTGTATTTTCCAAAGCTTTTTAAAAATTATTTAAAAAAATATTACCCCAAACACACCCGTTGGCAAAACCTTTCACTGAAGAATCAAAGGAAAAAACACTGGAAATATAAAAAGTAAAATTTTGTTTTTTGATTTTCAAAAATTTTGAGCAGTTTATGCTTAGGAAAAAAAAAAAATTTTTACAGCAATAAAAATCACATTCATGTGCCCCTTTCAGGCTGTATACAGACTTAATATGTGTTACAAATGATTGATAGCTCCCATGATAACCTGTTCTACACAAGCGTTCTAAATAAAAATTTGGTGTCCCGTCTTCATTCCACATCCTATACGGTAACACTGTTTTGTGAGCTTGTTCTCCCCTAAATTTGTACATTGTTATGGCCCAATAGGAATACAGTTACAATGGAAATGTTTTCCCTTTTCAATAGTTAATGTGCTTGTCACAATTTTTAGCAGATTTATATTTTCATCCTGGTGAAGATAGAAGACATTTGGTCTTAGAGAAGTTACAGTTTAGCATAGTTTAGCATTTAAGCATGAAGTCTGTGTAACTTTAAAGACAATATTCAGTGATTCACCCAAAAATTAAGAGTCAACATACATTGAAATTTGCAGGAATAACTTGAAATTGAAGGATAAGTAGGTAGAATTCTGTACATTACTTTCTGAAAAATTGACAGCAGAAAATGAAAGAGAACGAAAATGGCAGTTGTCCAACGATAGAATCTCATTACAATACATGCCCAGTCAAAATCCAGTTGATCCCAGATGAACTGGTTCCATGTTCAGGACAGAAAACTCAAATGGTTGAACTTTTTTAAGTGTTTGTAACTGGTCTTGAGTTCAACTGGTCGGTACAAAACCAAGTTGCAAATGGTTACCCATTTTTGTCATGAAAACTACTTTAACTGGAGTTCATCATTCAACTGGATTATTCAACCATGTGATCAACTAGAATTTTTGACCTGGGTGTTGCAGTAAGAACTGGCCATTAGGAACAGTAATGACTTAAAAATCAGATTGTGTATTGTTAGGCTGTGTTTGTTCTTACCCTGTAGGGTTACGTATGTTAAGGATGCCTAAATTTGTTACAGACATGCAAAAATCTGGATTTTGATGATTTTTTCTGATTTTTGATTTAACAATCACTGATACTGCCTTCCTTTACTCCAATTGTTCCAACTCCATATACCTCAGAAACAAAAGCGTTCTTTGTTGGTTCAAATCGATATCTTTCGTTTTTTCTGTTTCATTGGATCATACTAAATAAGAAAAAGAAAAAGATGTCAATAAATTTGCACATTTGGTAATGTCAAATGAGATTACTGAACATTCACAAGATTTGTCATAATGCTGCATAAAATTTGCTCTAGCAATTAAGTTTATTAATTCTTGCTAGTCATTCCAGCTATACTTTCCCAGGTTAAGAAAATGTAGATTTCAACCATACTAAAAGATTTGGGAAATAAATTAAATATAAAAAGATTAAAAAGATCTTTTATATAATTCAAGATCCAGAATTCTTTTTAAAAAAAAAAAACCTTAACATTACAAATTGTCAAATGATTACATTCCCAATGCATTCAAACCAGTACTCCAAAAGGTAACACACCATAGGAATATAACTCTAAATCCCACAAGGCCTACCCACCTTCCTTACAGTATCTTGATTGGCAAGTAACCCTGCAAGTAACCAATCCAATTACCTTTTATATATCTGCATAATAAAATTATGATGTCAATACCCTAAAATCAAGTGGCTGGTGTGTTTGGGGTTGACCATGGGTGTATTGAGACCATTCATAATGCACCAGTTTGGGGAAATGTCACCTCAGTAAAGTCACATGATCCCACAAAAAATCTATTATTAAACCATATAAAAACCTGACTTTTAACACTCATTTTAGCCCCAAAAAAAGGCCCTAGGGAAAGAGTTCCATCTGTACCCCCTTTTAAAATTCTACCAGGAAAAACAACTTATATTTCTTTATGGCACACTAACAAATACCCTAAACCCTAAGGCCAAAAATAAAAAATTATTTGTTACAGGTTACACTTTCAAGGGGGGGGTGACATATGGAACCTTGCCATAAGCACTGTACTAGGAATTTTTGTATGATTGTTGGGACTTCCTGAGATTCTTAAAAATTTTGAAACACTTTTTATCCATAATACTGACACATTTAGCGCCAGTTATCAGTACAGGCAATTGCATGCATCATGGGATTGGGTTCAAACAACACCCTCTTGGGATTTACTAACCTATTGTACACATCCACTTGCAAGACGTGTCCATAACACGAACGGTTGGGCACACTGGTGGATTGATCTTTCTGTGGGTCACCTCACAAGATGTTTAAACAGCATCCCGCATGCAAGCAAAATCCACCACAGCCGGTATACCTCTGAAACATCGATGTGGTAATAGTTGGTGAATCCAACAATGATTGGCACTTGGAAAGAGGAAAAAGTTGTCAAAAGGATAATGGTACTAGACTATATGCTTGCTACACTTGGCTAAACAATCACAACCAATGGGTAGCACATGTATTTCTCTTATATCTGCTTAATGTTCTCCCAGTTGGAAGAACTTAAAGGTGCAACAAGAGATTTTGCATATCAGGTGTCCTTAATTTTGACAGATTTTGTTTCTATTTAAAAAAAATCACCATCTGGCAAGGATTTATGAAGCTGATGGAATTATTTCCTTGGTAAACAAGAATTACGGTGGTCATATTAAGATGGACCCACAACTGTGTGTTTTGTAATCACTTTTTATGAAATATGCAAATGAGTAATTATTACTAATAACCTTTCAAAAACAATTACAGCACATGACATCATCCGTTCTATCACTGTGCCATGTTAGAAGTACATTTAGTCTGTAGAGTGAATTATTGAAGATTGTTCGGTTTAGTCGGTTTGGTAGAGTGAATTAATGAAGATTGTTCGGTTTAGTTGGTTGAGTGAATTAATGAATTGTTCGGTTAGTCGGTGAGTGACTTCATGAATTTCTTCCGCCGGTATTCTAGGGTGAAGGGGAGCGATGCCCCTGTCAGAACCCTGCCCGCACCCCCCCCCCCCACCAGCCCCCACACATGAACCGATTGTTTTTACAGTGTCTATAGAGAAGGACCGAAATTCGCCCCTCAGAAACGGCCTGGCCACCCCTTTCTGTCCCATTTGTGTAAAAGGCTGGTTATGCCACCTGGAAAAATTAATCATAATGTTTAGACTAGTAATACCATTTCAGTTGTAAAGATTTTGTATGTAGCCAATTTTTGAAAAATTTCTGAGGCTTTTGGGGAAACTTCAATTCTAACTTCTAGTAAAATTTCAAAGTAGGTGTGGGCATGTTAAAACATGCAAATCTTCGGTGCTCTGTAGCCGCAAAAAATAGCATCACAGACTTTTTCTTATTTTGAAGAGCCAAGGTTTGATCTTCCCAAAATAATCCAGTATAACCAGTTGGCTTATAAATGCTAAGAAATTGATGTTTCATTAAGGAGGTCATTGTTCACAAGTATATGGGGAGTTATTTAGTGGTGCGAATTCCTAAAATATTGGACAGAATGAGCCAGAAAAAATAAACAATTTCTAGTGACACTGAAATCTCAAACATGCGGCGAAGTATTAGCAATCTCAGGACGTACACATAAGTTTGTTGACTTATTTTGTGTGTAGTGTGTGTGGTGTGGTGGATGGAATCGCATTGATATGTCCCATAGCATAGCTCAGTCATAATTTTTAAACAATTACAATTCTTACGTGAACTCATGCAGGACTAAAAACTCTTGTGGTTTAAAAAGGGACCTCCACAACTGGCATCTGATTCGTATTCCAGTAAGGATGTTTCAACATCATTGTTCTTTTACATGGAACAGTTGTCAAGTTCCTAACAGCAGAATCTGCAACACCCGATGGAGAAGAAAGGGGGCGTTCTGTAATTGCAATTAGGGAAAAGTAATAAATAATACCGAGAGAAAAATATATCAATTGTAGAAAGCAGTACAGCACTTTTGTGAAGGCACCCTCAATTTTCAAAAATTTGAGATTTGTTCACAGTTGTTGGTAATTGTTTAGTAAATAGCTATACCTGGTGTGTGGTATGCGCCAAATGCGTATTGTCATAAAAGACAGACGATTTTGTAATTAGAATTGGGAATCACCGGCTTGTTAATTAATGGCGGAGCGGGAACGCAAATTTTTGAACTTGTCCATGATGAATAGTGCAATCTCATGAAAAGACCTTATAACCGACTTCCCTGAACCATGCCGAACAAACAGAACAATAATGGATGAGTGTAGACCCTACATGTGCAATGTCCTGGCTATTTCATACGGAAGGATGTTTGCTAGCAGCCGTTGAATTATTATCGGGATCCATAATTATCTAAAATGTCTCCTGTTACGAACACAGAATTTTTTAAACTCTACCATCACGGTATTGTTTACTAGGTCAATTACTGATTGCAACCAGCATGCGGGAAATCTCAAAATATCCGGAAAATTGGGCTCTCTTCTCAAAAAATGTGGCTGTTACTGCTTTAAGTCATATTTAATTGGTGCTGCCCCTTATAGTCATATAATGTAGAATGATAGCCCCCCATTTAAACCTAATTGTGTTATAAGAGATATGTTTGTCTAAGAGCATAGGGGTTTACCAAAAATCAAAGCGTTCCAGTGGATTTTCATGAATTCCATACATACATACAAAATACATAGAGAATTATTTAGCGCTTTGCCACTAGAGATCAAGCGCTTGACCGTATTTTCGGAATCATAAGCCCACGCGGACGTATAAGCCGCAGGGCATAAAAATCGCCACATAAGATTCAGACCTTAACGTATAACGCCGCACGCCAGATAAGCGCACCCGCGAGGCCGACTTTAGTGATCGTTGGTGTGTGTTGTTGTAACGTGTGTACATGGAGAAAACAACGCATTATTTCATTGTTTATAGCATATTGATAGTTCAATATATGTAGCACAGCGACTATTTTTATAATTTAAATATTGTTATAAATATTTCAATGAACATGAAAATCCATGGAAAGCAAGTCAAGAAATACGGCCGAAATGTTCCCATTTTCAGAACAGAACTAACTGTTTTGAACTTTTTTTAAGTGTTTGTAACTGGTCTTGAGTTCAACTGAGGTCGGTACAAACCAAGTTGCAAATGGTTCCATTCTGAATCATGGAAAACTACTTTCCTGTTCACTCATTCAACTGGATATTCAACTGTGATCAACTAAAATTTTGACCTGGGTGTTTTGCATTAACCTGTCCTTCGGACATTAATGACGAAATCAGATTTTGTTCTTGTTAGGCTGTTTTTGGTTCTTATCCCTTGTAGGGTACGTAATGTTAGGATGCTAAATTTGTTACATACATGCAAAAATCTGTTTTTTGATGAATTTTTTTCTGATTTTTTTTTGATTTAACAAACACTGATACTGCCTTTTATAAATCAATTGTTCAAATCCAATATCCTCCACGAACCAAAAGCTTTCTTTGTTTGCGTTCAAACTCGATATCTTCATTCGTTTCAATGCATCATTACTAAAATAAGAAAAAACAGCTGTCAATAAATTTGCACATTTGGTAATGTCAAATATATTACTGAACATTCACAGATGTCATAATGCTGCATAACATTTGCTCTATGCATTAAAGTCATTAACCTTATTTCTTTCATTCCAGCATACTGTTGTCACCAGGTTCAGAACTATGTAGAATTTCAAACTCATTACTAAAATATTGTGGGAAATACATACTATCAAAGATCTTTTATAATAATCTCAAGATCTTCAAAAGGCTTCTATTTAAAACCTTAAAATACAAATTTTCAAATTGGATTACCTTCCCCTGCAGTTCAAACAGTAATCAAAAGGTAACACACCATAGGAATAACTTACATCCCACAGGTCTACCACCTCCTTACAGTATCTCTGGTTGGCAAGTAACCCTGCAAGTAACCAATCCAAATTTACTTTTATATATCTCTCATCAACTACAATTATGATTTTCAACCATAAAAAATCAAAGTTGGCTGGTAGTGTTTGGGGTTGACCATGGTGTATTGAGACCATTCCATAATGCAACCAGTTTGGGGAATTTCACCTCAATAAGGTCACATGATTCCACAAAAATATCCTGTTCTCAACACATAAAAACCCTGGCATTTACACACATTTAGCCCCAAAAAACACACTAGGCAAGAGTTCCATATGTACCGCGTCCCCTGTTTAATAAAATTCTACAGGGAACACTTATATTTATTTAGGGCCTACAACGACTAAAACCCGAACCCTAAGGCCAAAAATAAAAATAATTTGTTACATGTACAACTTTCCAGGGGTTCATATGCAGTTCTCTTGCCAGCACTATACTAGGTAATTTTTGATAGATTGGTAGACTTCCTAATTCTTAAAATTTTACACTTTTTTATCCCTAAATACGACACATGTTTAGCGCATTACATACAGGCAAGTTTCATGTCTGATCATGGGATTGGTTCAAACACACTCGGGATTAATTTACTAACCTATTGTACACATCCACTTGCACAGAGTGGTCAATAAAGAACTGTTGCACACTGTATTGATCTTCTGTGGGTCACCTCCAGATGTTTTAATAAAACAGCATCCCGCAATAGCAGCAAAATCCACCACAGGGGCCGTATAACCTCTGCAAAAATCGATGTGGTAATTTTGTGATCCAACAATGATTGGCACTTGGAAATAGGAAAGTTGTCAAAGATAGTAGACTATATGCTCTACACTTGCTAAACATCACATCCTAATGGGTACACATTTCTTTCTCTTTAGTCTGGCTTATGTGTTCTCCCAGTTGGAAGAACTTAAAGGTGCACAAGAGATTTTGCATATCAGGTGTCCTTAATTTTTGGACAGAATTTTTGCTTTCTTTTAAAAAAATCACCCTCTGAAAGGATTTAAGCTGAGAATTAATTTCCTTGTTAAAAAAAGTTACGTGGTTCATATTAAGATGGCCCACAACTGTGGTGTATCACTTTTTATTGAATATGCAAATTAGCTCATTATTTCTCATACCCTTTCAAAACATATCACAGCAGCAAGCCTCATCATGTTCTATTCACGGTGCATGTTAGAAGTTCATTGTTTGGTTGAGTCGGTAGAGTGCATTAATGAAGATGTTTCGGTTTAGTCGTAGAGTGAATAATTAAATTGTTCGTTTTAGTTTGGTTGAGGAGTGAATTATGAAGATTGTTTGGTGTAGTCGGTAGAGTGAATTCATGATTTTCTTCTTCCGCGCCTTGTATCCTAGTGGTTAAGGGGGCCGAGTGCCCCTGCTCAAACCCTTTGCCCGCCCCCCCCCCCCACCAGCCACCCCCCAAAATGAACTGATTGTTTTTACAGTGTCTAATAAAGGACCGAAATTCGCCCCTCAGAACATGCCTTGGCACCCCTTCTGCCTCCAGTTTGAAAAGGCTGGTTAATCCACTGGAATTAATCAATAATGTAGACTGTAATACCATTTCAGTTGTAAAGATTTGGTCCTGTTGCCATTTTTTGTAAAATTTCTGAGTCTTTTTGGGAAACCATTCTATCTAGCGTCTAGTAAAATTTCAAAGTAGGTGTGGGCCATGTTAAAACTGCAAATCTTCAAGCTCTGTAGTCGCAAAAAATCAGCCTTCATCATAGACTTTTTTCATATTTTTTAAGAGGACCAGGTTCTGATCTTCCAAAATAATCCAGTATAACCAGTTGCTTTATAAATGCTTAAGAAAATTGATGTTTCATAAGAGGTCATTGTGTACACAAAGTCTATGGGGAGTATTTAGTGGTGCGATTCCGAAAATAGACCGAATGAGCAGAAAATAAAAATTTCTAGTGCACTGAAATCTCAAACTGAGGCGAGTAATTTAGCAATCATCCATACACCATTAAGTTTGTTGACTTTATTTGTGTGTATTTGTGGTGTGTGGAAATGCATTGTATATGTCCATAGCATTTGCTTCTAGTCATATTTTTAACAATTACACTTCTTACGTGAAATCATGCAGGCTAACTCTTGATGGTTTAAAAGGGACCTCCACACTGGCATCCTGATTCTTATCGCAGTCTAGATGTTTTCATTCAACATCTTGTTCTTTTACATGGAAGTTTTCACCAGTTCCTAACAGCAGACTCTAGCAACACACGAATGGAGAAGGGGAGCTTTTCTGTAATTGCAATTTAGGAAATTTAATTAAATTAATACGCGAGACGGAAAAAATATAATCTGTATCAAAGCAGTACAGCAACATTTTGAAGAGCACCCCTCAATTTTCAAAATTTGAGATTTTTTGCACAGTTGTCTTGGTATTGTTTATAAACTAGCTATAACCTGTGTGTGGTAATGCTCCAAATGCGTAATTTTGTCATAAAAGAGAGCGATTTTGTAAATTAGCATTGGAATCACCGATTGTAATTTAAATATGGCTGAGCTGGAAACGCCACATTTTGACGTCCATGATTACATAGGCAATCTCATGAAAATGACCTCTAACCTTGACTTGCCTGAACATGCCTGAACACAGAACAACTAATGGATGAGTGTAGACACATATATGTGCATTCCTGGCTATTTCAGATTGAAGGATGTTTCCAGCAGCCGTTGAATTATTATCGGTCGATCCATAATTATTACTAAAATTTCTCCTTTTACGACACAAGATTTTTTAACCTCTAACCATTCACAGGTATTGTTTACTACTAGTCAATTAATGATGCAACCTGCATGCTGAAATCTCAAAAATAATCCGGAAAATTGGGGCCTCTTCAAAAAATGTGCCTGTTATTTGCTTTAAGTCATATTTTATTGGTGTGCCCCCTTATATGTCATATCATGTAGACTGATAGCTAATCCCTTTAAAACCTAATTTTTGTTATAAGAGCATGTCTAAGAGCTAGTGGATTTAACCTTACCCCAAAAATCCAAAATTGTTCCATTGGATTCACATGACTTCCATACATACATAACCTCAATACATAGAGATTTAATTATCGCGCTTTCCACGATCAAAGCGTTTACCCGTATTTCGGAATATTAGCCCACCTCGTATAATCCGCAGGGCCTAAAAATCCGCCACAGTAGATTCAGACCTTAACGTATAAGCCCACCGCCCCGATAAGCCGCACCAGCGACGGCCGACTTTAGGATCGTGTGTAACGTGTACATAGAGAAACCAACGCATTATTCATGTTTATAAGCATATTTATAGTTCAATATATGTCGCACATGCGACTATTTTTATAATTTATAAATATTTTTATAAACATATTTCAATGAACATGAAAATCCATGGAAGCAAAGTCAAGAAATACGGCCAAAATATTCCCATTTTCAACTCTTTCGTTACGTATTTTTTAGGTATGTTTTCACATGCAGTGGCTATATTTTGTACAGCATTGATAGTGTCATAATAAATATGCAGAAGAGACTAATATTGGTTTGTCGGCGCCCTTTGACTAGTCACTATCCTCCATGGAAGCTACGCCTGCGGAAAGCGTTTACTACCAAGGAAGATGGGACCTGTTGGATTCGTACCACGGAACTAGCACGTCCCGAAGGGACTACGCTCTGGACACGGAAACCCACTCCGACAGTCTATAAATGAGGGTGGCACTATAGAAAGCACAACCCCAGTGAGCAAACATTGTGTTCTCAACAATCAACGTTGAACTTCAAATCAACATAATTATTTTCAATGTGATTTCAACCTCATTTGAAATTTGGTTGCATTTCAAAGTTGAATCAATGTTGAAATTGGGTTTAGTTGAAGAAGTCTTACAAATTTAACTGTGTTTTCAACCAAATCTCAATGTTCACATTGAACCCTCAGCACCCTTTCAACATTGATTCAAAGTTGAAAACTGACATTCTGCCCTCTGGAATTATCTGAAGAGCCTGATATAATGTTGCACCCCACTACCCGGATCAAAACCTACACGCGTAGCCCGATGATTTGTAAAAGCCCGACACTGACAAAATAATAACAGTATTTGCTTGTAATGACATGCACAATTTAAATCTCAATTTTCGTCCCCAAAACACAAAATATCAAAAATCAATTTTGTTTAAAAATATGTAGAAAAATAACTGGAACACAATATATATCAACCAAATAGGACAAAATGGATTTTATCATACATTTGAAGCAATTTATTTAGTTACTCATTCCAAAACAAGTGAAAAAGTAAAATCTGTACTCAACGTTTTAACGATAAATTTGGTCAGGTTCTATGAACAGATTCTCTTAAATTTGTTATGCTATGAATGGAATATCATCTAAGAAATAGTTAGAAATCGCTCATAGAAACTCTTTGTTCAGTAGAAATATGAAAGTAATGTCATATTTTAGGGCCCAGAGGATGACGAACAGAAGTTGTTGACCGATTCAAACACACTCGCGTTGGACTTGCGTGAAGTTATGACACCTAGCAACGCGGTGCGCAATTGGACAAACTATGCGCCGAACTAAAGCGTAGCAGTGCTGCGTGTACGCTGTGTGTTCGTCACACGGTTCGACGTGGTTCGACGTGTCACGAATGCTTATTGTTAGGTCGTGTTGCTGAGCGCCGATTGAAGAAACCGAATTGAATGCAGATGTTGTTGTGTCTGACTCTGAGGCACATTTCCGACCATATTCTGAGTAGGTTATATGTGTCTGGCAAGAAAACAAGGTTGAAATAAAAAATATGGCCAACTGTTGAGTGTCCTTGGTTTGGAAACTAGGCCTAAATCATGGTCTAATCTCCTCGCTTTAGGACTAAAAAGGGGAAAAACAACAAGTTTGTTCATCGGTAAGCCGTGCACGCATTTTTATTTTGAAGCAGTTTTAACCGCATCATTTTTTTTTTGGTTATTTCATGAATTGAGAAAATTTGAGTTTCTTAGTTTTAGTAGGCCTATCGTTTACAATGCCTCATCAGAGATCGTAGGTCAAGATATTGTTGATTTTTAAATGGTTTGCGACTGTCTTAACTGGGGTCTTAATTAACTTAGCTTACATTCATGATTTGAGGCTCTCTTGGGGGAAATCCTTTTAAAATAGGCCTATTTTTTTGTTTAAATCAATAAAATATAAAAAACGCATTTCGCATTGAAATTTGTCGGGAAATTGGTAGACTATAGGCCTACCTTGTGTTTTGTTTCATTGTTGTTTTTTCAAGTTGACATGTTCTTGATTGTTTGCTTTTGGGGGTTGCTTTGTTTTGATTTGCCTTTTGGAGTTTGCTTTGTTTTCGGGTACTTGCTTTGTTTTGATTGTTTTCGTTTTGTGTGTGTGCCTTATCATGACAGTAAGTTTATTTCCATTTCGGAAATTTTAAAAGAAAATTATGCTGCGGGTTGTTGCCCTAGACTTGATTGTAATTCGTTGTCAACTTGCGCACATCTCACATAGGCCTACGCAAAATTCCCTTGAACTTTGCCAGCGTGAAGTTGCATTGAAATACACGCACCGGATGTTCACTGCTCGGCTGCGCGTACTCAAATGACGATTGGAATACTGCCTTACGCGCTCATGCCTGATTTGATCCGGTAGTGGTGTGTATAATGTGATACCCAATATCAGCTATGAAGCCCTTCCCATAATGCACCAATTTTACATTTTGTTTCTATGCATGATGGGAAAGGTTTCTGATCTGCTGTCATGGTACCCCAAGGTATGACATATTGGTTACCGTTATTTTGTGAGCATGTTTCTTACAGTGGCGTAACCAGGGGGAGCCCCCTGCTTATGGCGTAACCAGGGGGAGGCCCCTGCTTAGAAGCCAAGCCCCCCCCCCAGCCGCCCAAATGAACTGACCGTTTGTACAGTGTCTATGGAGAAGGATCCAGATTCGCCCCCTCAGAAAATGCCTCGGCACCCCTTCTGCGCCCCATTTTGCAAAAGTCTGGTTATGCCACTGGTTTCTTACCTATCCCTCTAACATTTCCAAATACACACTTAAAACTTATTAAGTACACTTACTCTGTATTCAGCTGGAGGAATTAGGATAAAGTTTGAAATACCATACTATGAGAAATGAGAAGTAGTGTCCCTGTTACATTGGAACAATCATGAAATATCAATTAGGCCAATGGATTGAAATACTTTCCGATATACTTCTTACATCTAAAGTAATCATTACAAGAACGAATTCCCCTAATTTGGGAGGGTAATGTGACACTTGGCCAAAGCATTTTTTTTTTTTTGGGTGGGGTGAGGTTTACTTACCATATCGTTCATCCTTCAAGGCAAGAAGATTATAGTACTGGAATTGTTGCTCTCCAACCTGCAACTGCTGCTTTAATGATGCATACTTGGTGTTCTCTGCAAAAAAAGTAAATAAAGGCGTCTCATGGTCAACGTCAAACAAGTGGTATCAAATTAAATCAATGTTAATAAAAATTGAATGTTTTAGTTTGACCGTTGGCCTGCACTGTCTATACTCTGTTCAATCTCAAGTTTGGGGGTGACGTCATGCGCGTGTTAGGTT
Source organism: Ophioderma brevispina (assembly GCA_023653785.1). Lineage (NCBI taxonomy): Eukaryota > Metazoa > Echinodermata > Ophiuroidea > Amphilepidida > Ophiodermatidae > Ophioderma > Ophioderma brevispina. Next base: position 5,314 of record JAMKCH010037360.1, on the reverse strand, counting down.
TTGCACCCAAGAAACGCACGCTTCGACCTTGGAATTGCAGCATATACGCACGCGAACAAAGCCGGCGCAATCCAAACGCTAGAGCGAATGCAGTTTTTTTTTCGTGTCATAACGTCACCCCCAAACTCGAGATCGAACAAAGTATAGCTGCTTTTCATAGAGCATTTCTGATTGGCTAATTACATCATTTTAATAACCAGTTGAAATGCAGCTTCCAAATATTTAAGCTCTATAGTAAGTGACAGAATAAAGTGACCAATTGCGCATCTGACAATTTGAATAAATGTCAGCTATGAATAATAACCTGTGAACAGTTAAAGCTTATTACATGAATTATTGTGTCCGGAAGTTGAAAACCCGACTCAACATACAAGGCGAACTCGGTATTTATGCGATGCATAAAATATGTCCCCGATTGATGAAGTCCATTATATACACACTACGTGGTCACCCAGCTTTCGCATTTAGCACACCAAAAAAAAAAATGCAAAACATAACTCATCCAAGAACTCCATAACTTGCCAAAAAAAAACCCAAAAAATTTATTGATGAACTCCATTCATGACTCATCAAAAATTAACTTCAATAAAAAAACTCTAAACTCGTTGATGAGCTCCATACCTATGCATATCCGATGTACCGATTTAGTGATAATTATGCATATTTAATTAGCTCATTTGCATACCTAACCCGAAATATCACACCATTTTCCAAATGCACAAAAATAATAATATATAATAAGAGGCATTTATATAGGCAGAAATCAAAACAGCCTCTAGCGCTAAGTACAGCAACAGGCAAAATATAAATATAAAAGTGACAATAAACTTAAGTACCAGCACATATACAGTATACAATACTCAGCTGGATCCAATAAAATCATAAAACCACCAAGCATATAAAGTACATCCAACCTAACATTGCACACATGTCAATAATGTAAATGTCACATTGCAAAAGTCACAGCATAATAAGCGATTAACAATAAGTTAAAACCAGGAAGAATATGGTAAAGTGGAGAAGAGCACTTGGAGCTGAAATGTTGATCAAACAAATGAGTCTCGAGCTTGCTTTTGAAGCGGTTGAGAGATTGTTCCCCCTGATATCGTCGGAAGTGATCAGAGAGTAATGGTGCGGTTACTGCAAACGCACGATCACCATAGGTGAAAGTTCTGGCAGGTTGTTTGTTGAGTAGGGTGAGTACTGATGAACGAAGGTTACGCTTGTGTGATGATGCATGCGCATGATGGATTTCATGTTGCTAAGGAAATTTTGTTTGTAGAATACGTTTCAAAGATACAGCAAATAAGAGTTAACAATTTTATCATGGACATTCCATGTTAACATTGCAGCTAAGCCCCTTTTAGAGTCCCATCCGAACTTAGTCAGTGGGGAACGTAGAGATTTTGGACATTTTTAAATCATTTTGTTATAGCATGCCCTGACCATACTACCACATTTCAAACCAATCAGTCTGCACAATGATGATGAAAACCTTGACATGCACAATTGGTTGCCATAATTCGTCTTTGATTATAGTCTCATCAGCCCTACCGCCAAATGTACCATGTTGGCAATTGGCTTCAAAAATACTTTGGTTCCCTTGTGAGAACTCTCGACAGATAAATTTGTGAGGGCTTGCTTGGCAAAAACAGCACTAGCTGATAATTTAGCTTGTATTTGTTGGATATGCTCAAAACGAGAGCATCAAGGATGCGGTGGTTTACTCCAGATTGGCCGGTTAGTTGAGTTGTACAATGAAGTGAGTGAAACCACTTATAGGTAGGCCTACAAGCAACAAATTGGAATTGCTAAGTGATTAATTCCCATATCTAACGTCCCTTAACTGCATTTTTTCCACTTTTCGAAAATCACGGAGCGGCACCCGTCTTGTTTTTAGGAGAAAAGAAATTGCCCCAGATCTAACAATAATGCTACACCTTTTTTGCGGTGATCGTCAGTATGTAGTCTTTTCCGAAAAGGATGTTAGTGTATAGGCCTATAGCCAGTGAAATTTGTTCTTTGTTAAGGCCAAACAAAAAAACAAGTTTGTTTCCAGTAGTAACAACATAAATGTAAATGCACTTTTCATTAATTTAAAAAAAATAAATGAAAAAGGTTTCCCCAGAATTGCTCAAATTGGCCTAAATGGAAAGTCAAGACAGTGCCAATAATACTTGATTGTTCAATTATTAGTTTATAAAACAAAAATATTGATTTGTGGCATCACTTGGAAATCTTATCATTTGTTTTTGTCTAAAAAATGCAATCTCCTCAGTAACATAAAAGAAAAACAAACAAAATATGGTAAAATGGCTCCAAATTAAATGTATGTGGCCTACTAATGGCAACAAACTTGAAATCCTGCGATGCACTACTCCATCAACCCAACCCATCACCCAACCCATTGGATCCTGTACCCATCAATTACCTGACTACCCCCCCCATCAACCAACAACTCCACCACACCATGGAATACTGACTTTGTCCCTTGTCACCACTGATTTCAGTACTCATCAACCAGGGGCATCAAACGCTACACGACTAATTTAATATAGGTTAAAAAAAATAATTTTGGCACATTTATGCTTAAGGTGGTAGATCAGGGATTAACAGTAAAATTTAGATTACATTGAGGAATAGGAAGGGGCTTGTGTATGGCCCATGCCAGGGAGATTAGTAAACAGAATTACTTACAGTACACATTACTGCTGTTTTTCGTCACTTTATTACACTTTGAAGAAAAATTAACTTTCTTCCATTTGACATCTTCCCCAAGTTTTCAATTTCCAGAATTGTAGAAGTAAAACTACCTCCGCACTGCGAATGGTCAAGAGTTATTAAACCCTGATCTATGGTATGAAGCTAAATTGCATTTGTAATAGGCATTCCCTTCCTGTCAGCCACCATTACTACCAAATCAACCATTTTTTTTAGGGAAACTTTCAACTGTCAACCAAGATTCATTAAAAAGTATTATTCACTGAGCCTGTCAAACTGAAGTACTTATAAATTTTGTCAGTACAGAATCTCCTGCAACTTTGGTCTTGTTTGTTTTTTTTTTCATTTTGGCCTTTCTAATAACCTTACCGGGGGGGGGGGGGGGAATTTGATTTGACCCCAAAAAATGGGGTCTCCGAAACTCGGTTGTCAGAAAATTCAGAAATAAGCTGCGATTCCCTCTATTTCTATCTCTTTTTGAGGAGTTTTGAAGAAAATTTGGTAGAATACTGTGGCTTTGGACATGGAAAAGTAGGGTCTTGGAAATGAAATGGTTCTAAAATGTGTGTCACTGGGACTGATAAAAGAGCCTGAAAATGAGGGACTTATAGGCAGTACATAACCATACTTCCTCCCAATGTGCGAACCATACTTTCTCCCAATGTGAGAACCCCCTCCCACCTGCTACTTAATTGTTTTGCTGTCATACCACATTTTTAATTTGTATCTACCACATTTGTTACCATAAAACCTTAATGTCCAATTCACACACACACACAAACACAGCAATCACACACACAAAAGTGCACAACATACAGGGTGCGTAAAAAAAAACTTGACCACTGATTGTGTCCGCCATTTGGAATGTAAAAACCTATATCTAACAATATGTGGTATCATTGAAAGCTTATTTCATTACCTTTAAATTTCCGCAAAGATAAATTCCAATCGGATAAGTATAGGCCGAGCTACATTCATTTGAATCAAGTAGTGCAGCTTTACCCATATCCACGGAATCCCATTTGAATGCACGGCGGTTAACTAAGCAAATGACTCCTCAAAATGAGGATAAGGGGATGTCTAGTTTCATGTCAAATTAAAGGGTATATTAAGGTGGTAAAAGCCAGTGAACATGGTAAGTTTTAAAAAGAAAAAACTTTTTCAAGATTGTGGCATATTTGGTCGCAAATATAGAAATAATTCAAACCTCAAAAGATTGGCCACCGATGTCTGTTCCTTATATGGCATGATTCATTCAATTCCTCAGAAATGATACATGTATCAAGTAAATTATTTTCAAATGCTTTTTAATGGTGATGAGGAGTAGAAATGTTAAGAGGACATTGATGGTAATTGTGACTGAATTTTTGTGGGGTTAAATAGCGGCCACATTATTCTGCAGTTAATAAACAGTCCGATTTTTGCTGACACTGATTGCCTTCTATGAACGCCATCAGTTGAATGTAAATCCGTGGACAGAGCGCAAAACAGACTACTTGTTTCAAACGACGTAGCTCGGTTTACTCAACGATGTGAATGATCTTAGCGGCAAATTAAAGATAAGGACTAAGCTGTCAGTTGATCCAAATATATAATAGATATATGGTACCTCGAAAATTAAACATGGCGGATAACAATCAGGGTCAAAGTTTTGTTTTACTCACCCTGTAGTACAACCAAAAATAATAGTTCACAAAAATGATGACAGTGGATCCCCCAAGGAGAAAAGAATCATAATTTAGTTGTCATACCAAAGAAAAACTTTCTAAATTTAAGAGCTAACATACTCCATGGTGACCAAAATCATGTTATTGCACTACCGGTACATACTAGTGTAAATTACAAGGGCATGCTGATTATGAACAGAACTGGTGTGACAGGTCTGAGTGAACCCTGCTATCTATACCAAAACCAAACATCCAGGCCAACACACTACACTTGACAGTTATGACCTTGATGTCCAAAAAATGAGTTCCCTGTTTCTTGGTGAGACCATCTAAACTACATGCAAAGAGTCGACAGACAACTACAGGAACCAAGAGTATTGGACTAGGCTAACAAGAAATGTGTTACAAGTGTGACAAGTGAGCACTTTCTGTGCGTTTTTGATAGTTATGCCCTTTCTTGCGGGTTAATGTATTCAAGGGGGGTGAGGTTTTGGGCCCTATAGACCTTGATCGACTCCTCCATATCACTGTTTTGTTTTATTACTGTGTGTAATTGGAAAATAAAGTTTTGATGAAATATTGATCATCACCCAGCACTTTGTTATAGACTTACTTCGTAAGCAATAAATCAGACTAGTCCCAAGCTATGCTTGGTGCAATAAAACATGTATGCGCTATCAATATCTTTGGTATTCTAACCAGAGTAAAGTCACATGGAGCCGCATAGACCACAGTCACTATCAGTGATTTGACTAATCAGAAAAATTGGAAAAAAAAAAAATCAAAAAACAGACTTTTAGCAGTCTGTAATAAGTACAAGTATCATAACATACCCTGCAAATATTAAGACCAAAAGCAACGTAATAAGGACAAAATCGGATATTATCATATTGTTCATAGGGACACTTACTTACAACACGTAACTG
>JAMKCH010037359.1:0-29218 GCA_023653785.1 Ophioderma brevispina | reverse complement strand
ATATTGATGCAATTAAGTTGTAATTTAGTCTATACACGGCAATAATGCAAACACGTATATAGCGCTCTACAAGCAAATCAGTATCACAGCGCTTTTAACAAATTTAGTAGACAGGGACAAAGCAACTTTACAAAATGACCATAGGCGTAAATCCCGGGGGATGGGGGGGATATATCCCCCCCAATATTTTGCTGAGGGGGGGGGAGGTGGGGTGGTAAATCACAATCATCCCACCAAGTGGTTGATGCCGTTCATGGTTTTTGACCAAAAATTAGTCATCATAATTTACCATAATAGTTAAAATGGGTTCAATTCCGCGCGCTTCTCGCCGTAGTTTCGTTTCTAAGTACAATTTATTTAACGATATTAGCTTCTAAATGGCAAAATTTCTTTAGCGCGCTTCGGGGCGCACATGTGCTAGTAATGGATCTTTTCAGCCAAAACCGTGAATCATAAATTTTCATCAAAAAAAAAACCCATCCCCCCTCCCCCCATGTGCAAAAAGAAATTTACGCCACCTGCAAATGACAGCAGCTTAATAAGTTTGGACATTTATGATTCAACTGGGGGACTCATGTACTAGTGCCACATTCAGAAAGATTATACAAGTTTTAGTTGCTGTATTTGTAAAAGCTTTTAATGATGGGGTATTTTTTTGCCTGTTTGTTAACTGGTGATGGAAAGGTAATAAACCTTTTGTGTGTTCGGTTTGCTACTTAATGTGATACTGATAACTTTGTTCTTAAAGGTTGCAACCAGAGATTTGAAATGACAGGTGTCCCTAAAAATGTGAAATTCTGATTTTTTGGCACTTGTTGTAAGCTTTCTATAATAAATATCCCCCCTCATCTGAAATGATGAAGATGAGAACAGAATGAGGAACGTTTCTTTTAGTACAAAAATTTATAATTTTGATTAGGGCAAATACGAAAATTTCAGCCTATGTTTCTATGAAATATAAGCAGATACAAAAAAACTTACAAAAATCACGTTTGTGTTTTAATTTTAAGTTATTTCTGGAGCCAAATAAAAGGTAGGTAATTTATTGTGTGTCTAGTCTATATGAAATTAAAGATATTACAGAAAATATGGATGGCTTGAAATCTCTCGTTGCACTTTTAATTAGGGAACAGCGAAAAAACCAAAATAATAAATTTAACCATTGACAGTCTATTGTCACTGTCTTTGTTCTCTTTTAAAACAGAGATACGAAGGTATATTGTCGCATCATATTTTTCGGGCACACTCACAAAGATCAATTTGAACTCTTTTACGACGAAGAGACACTTAGTAGACAACCAACATTGTATAACATTGGCGGGAGTGTTACAACCTACAGCCAAATTAACCATTCATACCGAGTACACCGTTGATGGAAATTAACCGCCGTACCTCGTGGGTATTTTGATTATTTTATTAGCAAGTTCCCGGTTCAGCTTAGCAGCCATCTTTGAGATGGAAATGATCTATGAGCTAGCATTTACCTTCTTCGCACCTGGACCATTCATAAAAAGATTTAACAGCAAATCGTTTTGTACAATAGTAGAGTTGAAAGAGTTAAGAATGGTTGGTTTACAAAATCTTTCCGCCACTTATTTAAGAAATTAAAGGATGATTGCATATCATTTATGCCGCATAATGTGCTCGAGGTCAGAAAAACTAAATAATGGGTGGGGCGCAGCCGAGCTCCATTATTTGAAGTTTTTCTGGCCGAGGACATATGAGCCCATAAATGACACTTGCAAAACTTTATTTCTATTTTCTATTACCTTAAAACAGCTTGATTTATAAGGAAATTGAATTGGCACCAATTATTGCAGAATAATGGGCAGTAAAACTGACCCAATCAGAATGCTGCATTTTCAATAACTGGGCAGCAGAGGTAATAGAATATTTAATATGGAACCAAAACAATTCCGTGCCATTAATTTCACATTGTTACATATTTAAAACCAGTCAGCATAAAATGTCATGAGTACACGACTCTTTGACCTGCGATTCATATCCTTAGTTGAAGATTTATATATATATATATATATATATATATATATATATATATATATATATATATATATCTTAACAATTCAATATTTGTTTTGCTTTTAGGTTGTTCTTGACCACTCTACCTACATACTGAACATAACAGACGCCAACTTAACGGATAAACCTATTTGGCAATTGGAATATACAGCCAAGGTAAAGGAAAACGTTCTTGATATTGTTGGGAAACATACAGGGCATCGGTATTTTTGTAGAGAGGACACTGTACAGAGTTTTATGGTTTGCCCTTTACTAAAATTCTTCTCTTTAAACACAAATAATGGAATGCATAGAATGGTCTTGGAACAAAATACATTTAAAAGAGGCACCGTCGGATCTTGATCTGTAATATTGCTAGTGAACTTCAGTACCGTTTTTAACCACTACCACCAACACTGCTACTACTACAGCTACCAAAACCACTTCGACCGCCACTATTAAATTGCTACAAATAATATAATTATTGTAATAGTATACTCTAATAAGCTCACCAATAATAATAATAATACCCTTAATAAAATATCACTACTGATTTTAATTATCACAATGAATTAATATAATTTGATGAAATATCAACTGTGGAAAATCAAGTAAGTTTATATTTCATACCATTTTTTTCAGTCCGCTTATAACATGACTGCACTACTTCCTGGGGATTGGGAAAATGTTGTTCAAGAGTTTAAGAAAAACAATGCAATGTTTATGAAATATTACACGTAAGTATTTCACCAACGTAAAATCATCACGAACATAAGTCTAGAAGCGGTATAATTAAAAGTAGAATACCGTCAGTTAAAGTAGTTGCTAGAGGGTAACGGCTTGGTTACCCACAACCGACTTAGCGCAGGTTAGCAATGAGGAGTTGATAAAGCCTGGGAACACCGATATCTGGGTCAAAGGATACAAAAAATCTGAAATAAGTTTAAATGGTAAATAAGTTTGAATGGTACCAATAACCGTCATGTTCTTCTATCGTAAACATTATTTTAATAATAAAGTCAAAAAATTACAACACTGACCTACTCTTAACGATGGGTCAAAGGTTAAACTTGGGTCAAATTTTAAACGTGCTCAAATGATATAGCCAAATATGCCTTTTTTTAACATTTAATAGTGTCAATGGTGACAATGGTAAAAAAATGAACAAATTTCTGTTGAGTAAAATCTCAGTAGGATTAAGCGGATTCCAACATTGAGTAAAACATTTTACCGATCAAATGATAATATTAAACGACACGTATTGTGTTCAGAATATTCAGTAAACTTTCCATTTAGAGATTGTAAAAAAAACTACCGATAAAATGTTCTCAAAAGGTTCTATAGGTTTAGACCAGTTGAGGGATGTTCTCGTAAGAGAACAAAATTTCTGACACTCTGATGCAAAAATATCCATAGGACCCCTTCATTTTTCGAAGATATTTGGAATTATTTTTCATTTATACACATTCTCTATAGGGTGACTGATAACGTTATTTCACGCAGTACCAATTTAGATAATATCTTTCGCAGTTTGTGATACAGACTACACCGTAGTTAAGAAGTTTCCGCGCCGCCGTTGAAGCGCTGCGAGCTCTGTACAAGGACACTATACAGAATTTTATGTAACTAATGTGTATATTTTATTATTTGATTGTGTTTCTTCACAGATACTACTATAAGTCTCATGTGACCGGTTCCTGTGATGCTGATTGCAAGTCTTCCATGATATGTAGCCTACAATCAGCACGGGGCGGAGATCCTAGTCTGTGTAACATACCAGCAAGCAATACATATAAGGAAAAGAGGCTATGTTGATTACTTGTTTTGTAAAAGACAGAAATACCTGGCGTTTTTTTTTCACCAATACTTTTCTCTGGTATTTACGAACCATTTTGGATGTTGTGGGGTATGAGAAATGACTGCCTTGTCACATGTATTTGGTTTGTTGTTTTGTTGTTTTTAATACCACAATCCGTTGGCGAAGTGTCACGTAGGTGACAGGATTCGTTGCCCCTTCATCGGTCCAAAATCACAGGGCTTTTCAGAGGGCATATAATTTACACGGCACAGTTTGAATTCCCCTCGCCGTATTAATCTGTGATTTGTTTGGACCTCTGCTAGGGAAACGAACCATATAACAAATGCCTCTCCAGCGAATCGAGTTTCCCTTAGAAGAGTTATATCAGTTTGGAACAAATCCAGATTTATGCATAATAGGGCCTATAGTTTAGCTCGAAAATCTCAAATAACCAGAGAACCCCGTTTTTAATATAGCATTACTATATCTTATCGAATTGTGTGCGAGTTTGACCAGAAATATAGAAATATATAGAAATGTCATAAAAGAGCAGTTATTAAGTTAGGGTAATTTTAGAGATTGATATAAAGGTGGTGACCCCGTCGTCGCCCCCCCCCCCCCCATTTTACTCCATCAAAATTGACATTTTGGTGTCAGAAGAATGCTCATGTGTATTTCCCATTACCAAAGTGAAATGTTTCCTTTTGATATTATGAACAAAAAGGTCTTATTGACCAATTTAGTACATATTGTTGCTTCTAATATCAAAGCGGCTGGTCAAGTTTAACTCAAAATTTGGACTCGGTTCTTTTTGTTATGTTTCCATGTGAGGGAGAAAACATCAAGTTGGGTTACCCCTTTTAATTAATATAAACATTTTAAGTACATTGGTTACTCTATTAGTACATCTGATGATTTCACCTTCCCTTCAAAGTTCAAGAAAGAACCGTCATATAGTACATAGGCTGGGTGATTCAGTCGGCAATTTACTGTGTTTCTATAGCGTTAATTTGTGTTTTATTTACGCCATATTCGTGTTGGGATGGGTGACCCGATCATGGTCCGATTTGTCAAATGTATTTGAAGAGTTTATTTCCAAATGGCCTAAATCACTTTGATAGTTCTGAGAAAATCATTAAAAAAAACAAAACAAAAAAAAAAAAAATCAAAACATAGGGCTGTCTACTCATCCGGGTCACTTGCCGGTGCTTAGCCTTTACCATGGACCCTCGTTGCGCAGTATCAGTTCGCGACACACAACACTGCGCGTACTTTCTAATAACTCCGAATCTTAGTTCATCGCAGCCCTCGGAGGTGATAACAAACGTGTCACTCCTATGATCCGAGGCCGTTTTGCACCTTTTATGACCATTTCTTTGGATTGTTTCTAGCATGCAAGTGAAACGAATAGGCATTCTAAAATCTGCATGTTATTTCCTAACTAGCGGCTACCATTCCAGTCTCCTGCTATCACTATAGGTAAAAAACCGGCGCATTTTATGGACTTAACGGCGGAGCTGGAAATGCTACGTTTATGTCCGTCCATGATGATATAGTGCCACCTCAAGCAAATAACCTCTAACTTGACTTGCCTGAACCAATAAAACAACTAATGGATGAGCGCAGATATGTACCTGGCGCTATTTCCCGGCTATTTCACATTGGAAGGCCGTTTCCAGCAGCCGTTGAATTATTATCGGGATCCCGATATTAATTATTCTAATTACAAAATTCCTTCGTTTGTGACACATAGACATTTTCGAGCTTAACCATTCACAGGTATAGTTTACTAACCCGTTACCAATGCAACCGTGTAAGAATCTCACAATTTTTGTAAAAAATTGAGGGCGCTCTTCAAAAATGTGTAATATTGCTTTAACAAGATTATTTGCTGCAAAGGGAAATCTATGGTAGAGATGGGGAAAATCGAAAAACTGTAAAGTTATGACAATTAGTTTTGCTTTTTCAAGATGCCGCCAAATTTAGGGTTTTAGCAAAACTACTGATTTTATGTTTGAGGTACACTACAAAAACAGTGTTTAGAAACGTGGTGCAAAGTAGTGTTTAGGAATTAAACATGTCAAGCACGTTCCGTCAAATGTCTAAACACCTAGTGTCATTTCCCTAAAAGTGTATAGATTTTAAACATGTTTAGATATAAAGTGTTTAGATATTGAATAGATAGTTTAAAATGTTTTGAAACGTGTTGCAAATGGTGTTTAGAAAAGTGTTTAATTTCTAATCACTGATTTTGCAGTGGATTTCCAACAGTATATTGCTAGCAAAATTTCCCTTTTCGGGGAATATTGCTAAGAATGATACTATCAACAATTGTCACGGCCTTCTAATACCAAAATATCAATTTCATGGAGTAAAATAAAAAGGGGGACGAGCTTGTCGATCGGGTCACCCTCCCTTAATGCATGGAGAATCTAAGAAATTAATATCGAATATTGTTACATTTTGAAATGATCCACCTTTTCGGTCGAGCTCGTTTTTTAGATAAATATTTCTTGTTAAATATACAGAGAACAATTGTCTATTTTGTCCGTAATCATGGTAATACACAAGATGTACTTTTCAATTGCTTTAAAATGGAAACCAAGCTAACATTAAACATAACGAAATTCCTACACCACAAACCTCTATTTACACCGGTTTATTACCTTTGCAATGATAAATTATGGACAGAATAAAATGCATAACCATTAAACAGTTTCACTTTGTCTTATTACAGTGTTCACATTCTCAATTCCATCTCAAAATACACACACGGAGATTTTCGCTGTCCTTTGTCTTTTTTGCAAATGTCGCCCTCTGTTTCACATGTCGCTTTTTCTTCGTCACAAATGCAATTACAACTACTGAGAGCAGAATTTACATAGTTACAAATTTATAATTTGAAGTCGATTTGCCAAAGAAAAACCGTATGCATTATCCTGCTGCTAATTCCGAAATGATACACGACATTCACTTTTGAGAAAGGAAGACTTTTTGACATCTTTATTTTGGTTTGGATGATTCAATTTATTTGGTTGCCGGGTAAATGTATGATGGAGAAAAACTAACATAATTCATTTAGTCTAGTTATTTAATCTTTTTTTAGAAAAAAAAATAACATTTTTGTTTCGAACCTTAAATGAATTGAACTCGTTTTACAAAAAAAACAATTTAGCCTCCTTTCCATAATCCCCCATTTTAACCATGTTGAACAAATATTGGTCCAAAATAACTTTGTCTATGTAAAAAAGATTTAAATCAATTCCCATATCCACAAGAGACATTCAAAAATCTCTCCCTTTTTCTACGAGCATAAGGTTGTGGAGTACTTATTATTCTACATTCTTTTATGATTTGTTTAAAATGCAAATATTGTACACATTTTCGAGATTTTTTAAACATCTTTGGACGATTATGGCTAATTTTGACAAAATTTGAAACAAACTTATGTTTAAAGACTTAAAAAAATAAAAAAATCTTTTTTGTGAACGTTTTGTTTTTCTGTGTCGGAAATTCGGATATCTCGGTAACCGGCTACGAATGTCAAACAGTTGTATTTTAGTATGCTTGATCAGTTTTAGTAAAAAGATACCTGATTGACTTTGTAAATAAGCTCTACAAAATCTCTTTAAATACCATGGAAAAATAAGAGAATCAATGTTGCTTTTTAAGCAAACCAGTGTAAAATCAATCAGTGTCCATCACTAGTTATTCATTTTCTATTCGCATACGTCTTAAGATTAATTTAATATATAATCTGCGAATACATGTAGATCCTTTTTATATTTACGTATTTTAAATGTTAGTTAGATGACCTTGGTTGGTAAAAAAATTGAAACCAATTAATTTCGAACTTGAGATATGCGATAATGTGTAAGCATGTCGTTAACCATTATCGAAATTTGGAAGCAAACCGCAACCTTCGAGAACTATTGTAACCCTGCCCTTTCCTTCCATCAAGCGACGAGAAACCCCAAGTACATTTTACTACAGTGATCCTATTACATTACATCACAGGAAGGGGTTAGTTTTCACTCATGCAAGTTCTTTTCCAAGGACTGCTGTCATCCATCAAATAACTCTGCATGGGCTTCACGACCAGCATCGTTATTTTTGGTTTCAGAAGTAAAAACTCATGTTAACAATTAACAAGTAATATTGAATGGAATTACCATCATGTAAAAGCAATTAAATTTCTCAACACTTGACATGGGGTAGCATTATTTGCAAAGAGGGGGCACGTTATTGTTATAGGTTCTGTATTTTTGTCTCCAGTTTGGGACACTCGGTACAATTGGATCAAGAGAGTGAAACTGTCGCTATTTTTAGGCAATAGGAAACACATGGAACTACGTAAGGCCCCCCAAAAAATGTTTGATTGTCCTCATCCGACCGACCCTAATTTTGGAAATCGGGAAAAAGTTTTTTTTTTCCTTTTACTGTGCAAAAGAATACCGACCCTAATTGTGAAAAAAATCCTAAAAAGTTTGTTTTTTCAATTTTAACTTTCTGAAATGTTAAAACGATGTTTTAAACAGTTTCTTAGCATGTTTAGTTGGGTTTCATAATGTACAAACATGCAATTTTTAGTAAGAATCAACTTGATTTTCAGTGTTTGATTAACTTATTAATACAAACAAACATGTTTCAATACAGTTTGCTATTGACATTAAAAAAAAAAAAAATTTCCGCCCCGCTGTACCGTACCGACCCAAGTCTAAAAAGTCGTATATGGACAATCAATTTTTTTGGCCTAATGGATCTACTTTGTCCCAAGAATATTCAACATAAATGCAGTATTGACATTTTAGTATTTTTCAACAAGAGACTCACAAACACGAAACAGATCAAAAGAAAAGCAATATCATGCTCCAGGTAAATGCATACTTACAGTGATTTACAGTGCTAAGCCATTTTAGTTTTGGATAGAAGCTCTTCATTAAAACACTGTTATGAAGAGCTCAAACGTGTAGGTAAGTTGTAGAATTTCAAACATCTACCATAATACACAACATAAATGAAAGCCAGTGAAAAATTCACTGACGATCCAAGGGCCTAGTAAACCCAAGGTCCCAGGTTCAAATCTGAATAGTCATTTATGTTGTGGTGGGTTGAAATTCTTCGGGTTATGGTATTATATAGACGCTATCAGGGATCCACCCGAGAGAATATTTGAAATTTTCAGGAATAGCTTAATGTAGGAGAATTCTATAGACTTACCCTCCACTTTTATTTTTCCACCTGAAAAAATTGACAGAAAAGAAGAAAACGGAAGTGTTCAAAGATATTAATTCTGAGGTGTTATAGTAAGTGTCCGTAGGGACACAAATGACTAAAATATCGAATTTTGTCTCTATTAGGTTGTGTTCGGTCCTATCATTTGCATGGTATATTAGGATACGTATACTTAAAGACATGCAAAATTATTGTTGATAAATCTGATTTAGCAAATCACTAATAGTGCCTTTAAGATGTGTTACTAATATTCAGTCAGCGTAAAGTTATGAAAGATGTCGATAAGTTTAATGATTCAATATGGTCAGTCTGTTTTAAATACGTTAACGCTAATAAAATATTTGCTATTTTTTATTCCAATCCTAACTGTGGAATTAAGTTGTAGCATTTGTTCTTTTGGTCGCAATTTAACTTTGAATAAAAAAAAATCTTACCAAGTAGTCTTTTAAAAGGTTTCGTTCCTATTTTATGACAAAAAGAACAACTTAAGGTTTGGAAGTTGGTCCTTATTCGAGTTATTCGATTTCCTCAAGCACATATATTCAACTCGATATTCAGACGTTTAAAAAATACCTTCTAGATAAATGAAAAACGCCTATCCTAGTAAACGAGTGTCATTTGAGCGATAAGGTATAATATAAGAACCATGAGATTCATGAAAAACATTCAATATATATCCATAGGGCAATCAATGTATTCCTGATTATTGCCAGCAACTCTGTAAAACGCCAATAACATTACCTTCAAATGCCTGCTTCGATTTTCCTGATTACGAATAGCACTGGAAGGGGTGTAATAATTCTGCAAATCGCATCCATGAGGCATGGAGGGCGCAGGATCAATGTCAGTTACCCGCAAAATGCCCGGAGGAGTAAATCTTTTATATAAATGGTGGCTTCGCCTTGTGGTGTTAATAGCACGCTCATAAACGGAGAATTCACCCACTTTCCTGCTTTGTGTAAATCACATCACACTATTTAGTCCTTGTTTGGAATTTGGATTGAGGCATATTTTACTTCACGTTCCCACTGGTAAAGAGTGTACATTTGTTATAGAGTGAGCGTATTATAGAAAAAAAAACATTCAAACCCGTAATATAATCACTTGCACTTATTTCAAGATGAATAATATTGACTGATTGCTGGTAGCCCTGACATCCCTGCCACTTTACAAAACGACATAGTATGGCATTTATTCTACAAATGTTAAAGATTTGATCTGAGCGGTGCAAATTGGGTTAACACCTCAGCCCGATATGTAACAACAGTCATAGCAGAATCGGTACAGCAAAGAAATGTTGTGACAAAATCGGACAACATTTCATTTCCAAACAACAAAGTCAGGTTATACACCAATAACCTGGCTGCCGTAAGGATAATAAATCTTGGGTGGATTATTGTCTTGCATGACATCTGTAAACTGCTTTAAAATGTTTAAAATGCACTAGTTATATCACATTGCCGGGACTTTGGGCAAGAGGTAGCCTAGATTGAATATCTAAGAATTCATGAAATACTGTAGCGTAACCTTGGAAATCAGAACTCATTTTGGCCTAAAAACCAGTGATGTCAAAGCTTGAATAAAGTTTTCTCGTTCCCCCTCTCATAAAACGCCGTCACGCACCCTCTGAAGGTCGTATTTATTTCTATATTTTTTTTCGAACTTTCACTCGTGCCAAGTCCAAGATTTGGATCAAGTCTATGCACAGATGGGCGAATATATAGTATCAGCTACCGCTATGGAAAATTTCGAGTGATATGTGAAAATCATCAGCGATCGCATGTAAAAAAAAAAAAAAAAAACATGTGATTTTCCGTATAAACTTAACATTTTGGAATCTTGGAATTTTATTTTATGAATCTACAAGGATCAGGGAACCTGGTTAACCAACATTTATGACCGTATTTGTGAAGTTGAGTGCAGGACGGAAGGAGACAGATAGCTGAAATGGATACAAGCTTGGGTGTGTGTAAGCGACGTACGCTTACACCGCTGTGCTTTTCTTATGGATTTGCCATCGACAAGATTGCTCTGTAAACTTATGGGTCATATCTATGTCAGCGGGAAGTTAAAACATTGGCTGACAAATGTATGATCTACAGTTTTACTGTTCATATACAACGTTAAAGGAGATCCGGTTGTACACAGAAATGTTCATGTTGAAGGACTAGGACTTCCAAGAAGGTAAAAAAATATGAAGAAAGTGGTTGAATTTCATTATTTTGATGTCGTAGACTGGTATGGCATTTGGGCAGTAAATTTGAGGCAATTTGCTCCGCGCTCATCAATTTCACATCGATTTGCCCAAACTCAACCGTACCGACTATAGGACATCTCGTGCTGGGTTTTTTATGTGTTAGATTGGTGATTCATTTTTTTTTTAAAATCTGGTCACCATATGTTCAAAATTTGGTGATTTTAGCTTGTATTTTGGTGTGATATTGTTGTATTTCTTCTGTGAGACTTTTAAAAAAGACTTGGCAAAAGAAAGATTAAGAATGTTTGCCCATTTCTTGTGGAAATAACATACTAAAACCACTCCCTTGTATCAGTTCAGTTTCTCTTTCTCTGTTATATGTTTTTGGAATTAAAAGGATTCCATTTTGTGGCCCTACAAGTGGACATTTGCGGCAGAGGGAATATGTTGAGATTTTTACATCCACGACTGTTATACTGCTTAAGTGTTTGTGTCCTCGAGGGACCTATAGATCTCCGTCGTCTGGACAAAGTTGTCTTCAGTTATCTGCTCTGAAAAGGGAAATCAAGAAATTAAGATTCCCTAGGATTTATTATTCTGCCACCATATCAGAGTTTAAATTAAGTATAAACGGTATTCATAAGGACATTCTTGAGTGTTTTGGTTGTTAATACCGCTTTAATTGTTTTGGACAACACAAATTCTTGAACCATCTGCTTTAAATTAAAACAAAAAATTGTCATACAAATTCATATCATTTATGCACAAGGCCCATTTGCTTGTGTTTTAAGGGTATTTCTGACCCTGGGATCCACGAGATGCCCGTATGGATTTTTTTTCGCGTAGGACCTTGCTAAATTATTTTTGTGGAGTAATTTTGCAAATTCCTTTAGACGATTAGGCTTAAACACTAGTTCTTAAAATCACTTTGTAAAGCACTCTACTTTAGAACAGCAATGACATGCTCAATGCTGCTGTAATATACCCACAGTTAAAGGTGGTCTTTAATTAATAAACATTCCTTCCGGCGAGTGTCAGTTAGGAGTACCTCAACTACTTCACAGCAATCACTTTGTCGTCTGTATTTGCAATTGTAATTGCAAAATCTAAGAATTTCCCTTCCTAGATATAACCAATTAGAGAATACTGTACAGATTTTTATATGAACTTTGGTTGGGTAACTTAGAGAACTTTGATGGCTGCGTCAACTCTCTCCTCTTTTTGATTTTCCGGTCTCCAATCTACAAAATTGAGCTAGTAATTTATTTGAAAAAAAGTGTTAAGGTAAACATTTCTGCCAGGGCGACATTAACATTACCATTTCCGGTTAGTGTAATAGCTTTGTCATACTAAGTTTACGTTTTCTACACAAAAATGGGGGTGGGGTCGGGTTAGCGCAGGGTCATAGCAAATTAAACTCAAGTAAGGTAATAATGTCAACACTCTATGTAAGGCAAGAACGATAACTTTGGTAAGTTGTCTTCTTCCTCTATTCCCCTAGTAATAAAGTTGCAATTGGTTTTATTTTTAATTAGAGAATAAAAGCGCCGGCATCCACTACTCAAAATATTGGACTGCCCATCCAATATGACACGATAATAGATAGGCAAAACAACAAATCCTATCTTTTATTCTCATTCTTATTTAGTTTTGGTTGTTTTACTCACCGAAAATATTTTGATTTCAATAATATTAGTTAAAAGGGCAAAAATATTCCCCCGTTGTCAAAAATGAACCAACCCGCACTAGCTGCGTGCACTGCGTAACCTTATACACGCGCGCGTAAACACTTGCGCGACGACGCACTATCTAATATCGTCTCATATAAGATAGGCAACAACCAATGATATTGCGTGTGTGCTTACTAAACCCCGCCCACTGAATAAGAATAATAAATAGTGGCATATGAAAGTAACAAGACAATGCTGGTTTGAGACCGTTGACAGTTTCGTAATGAGAGCCTCCTAGAAGAGGTATATACTCTGGTGCAAAACTTGCGAGTTGGAAGAGTCGAATCTGCAACTGCTCTGTGATGGCCCAGTATTTGAATCTGGTGTGCCCCGACAGGCTGTTCGAGATGGACGGTCAAGCAGCTGTAAATATCACCAGAGGTAAACGTACACATGAGAATGTCAAGGAGAGTTTTGTCGATCCAGGGCAGATCTTGTAACAGGGCCACTGGAAGGTGTTGGCTTATAGACTAATTAAATCGATGAGGTAATGCTGAGCAGAGTCAAATCAGAAGAAAAAAAGATCGCATTGGTTACTAATCGGAAGCCAATGAAGATTGTTCATGAGAGGTCTTGAATTACTGCGTCTACTCCATAGGAACAGAGAAAGTTAGCTTGGCTGTTTTGTGTTGAAAGAATTGAAGGCGAAGAAGAGACTTGAGTCCGTACAGAAGGCTCTTACCATAGTCCAAACGCGAAAGTGTAAGGGCCCGAAAGACTTAAGGTTTAATGTCCGTATTTAAATGAAGCTGTAATCTTCTGATGTTGCGAAGCTGGAGGTTGACAGAGGAAACAATGGAGTTTACTTGTTTTGACATAGACATATGACTGTCGAAAATCACCCGAGGTTACGAACATGAACATGTGGAGATGATTTCATGATGCTTTGGTCAATTTTGAGATTCGGAATCTTTCAAGGGCGATAATGAGCCCCAGCAATGAAAATTTTCGTTTTGTCGCTGTTCAGTTTGCGTTTATTTATATTCATCCAGTTTTGAAGTTCGTGGATACAGATTGCAAACCGCAAGCCGATGGGTAGTCCTTTTTCACTAAACATTAATTACCGTTACTCATAAAAAGAAACCCTTCTTGGAGCTGAACAGCGCAAACAACTGTTACAAAAGTCACGTGTACACTTGTCCGGGTTAGAACCATCAACTCTGTGCTATTAACACTGTGCTCTAACCAATCGAGCTTACCTGCCAGGGTTGGTATAGAATGTATTAAGACCAAAATAGTTACAATTTTCAACTGCATTTAATTTAGTTTTAACATAAAAAAATACTTCTTTATAACATGTACATTTTACTGTTTCATGCCCACCATTGCCTGGGATGATCGCCCTGGGTAAATTGCGCCATCACTCTTTCTTTACGGAAAATAATTAACCGATCGTTATATAGTTGTGTTCAACAGTTATAGTGGCTATGTAGCACGTTTTAGATGCATATTTTATATCTCTTAACGTTGCAAAGCAGAAACTTCTGCCATCTACACACTTTTGTTAAAACATCTAAAATTCGAAGTATCATCGGAAAATTGACACGTGTCTGAGTTTGATAGTAGATTAAATAGAACTCTTAACGACATCAGTGTGTACGCAAATGGCACACGGAGATAACTGATTGAAGGAGACATTCTTGATAACATTTAAGTGTTCAACCTGTTCACACGTTTGGCAGTCGGAATGTGAGAGCACAACTGTGTACATACATTCCGATAACGTAAAATTATAGTAATATGCTGGCATGTGATAATAACTAATCGTGGTTCATGATAGATGATGGTTATTTAAACAACTATCCTGGTTATCGGCACGCTTTAGAATTTCGATGAATAAATGTTATGTTTATTTAAGAACAAATAAGAATTTAGATGGACTAGACATTTATATGGACTAGACGGTCGTTTTGCAACGCAGTTTGCTTTTGGAGTATTATCTGCAATTGTCCAAAATGACTACAACAATTTTCAAATGAAGCGTATTTTTTATGTCTTTTTAGAGAGAAAGATGCTTGCATAAGGACATTGGTTACGCATATCGGCGAAGTAACTGATTTCTGCGCAGTTATTAATGTCTAATTATACCTTTCAATACTCTGGGGTATGTCAAGTGCAAACGTTGCACATTTGATTGAAAATGAATAAAATGTCATCACAATTTCTTTTCCTAAATATCAGTGACCAGTAGATGTACATCATGCTGCATTGACTCGAGCAAATAAAAGCACTCTTGATATCCAGTAAAACCACTCGGTATGCAGAGGATAAACACTTCAAATTACTTTTTATCTGGAAGTACAGAACCATTGTTATTACCCATACAGTTGAAAAAGATTTCAGGTACTCATCACCCACTTAAGATTGAGCTATTTTTTTCATGACGCAAAGCACAAGATACTTGTCCTCTTTCACGAATAAATAAACCTAAGGCTTCTACTGTGCGTCCAATTAAGTTTGACCGTATATTTCATCATTTTTTCCAAAACGGAAACGAAGATGAACAACAAATCATGAAAGAAAGTTTTTTTTTGGCATACTGTGACCTAACATCTTTGTGCAGAAATAATCTTAACTTACAGTAACTTGCCGCGTAACCCCATTTATATTCAATTTACCGCGTTGTTAGCATAGGTCGCTAGACCCCCTTCTTTTATATTTTTCTAAATACATGGTGGTAAATTGAATAGAAATGAGGTCCAGCAATAAGTTATGAATCTTGGTTCTGTACAAAGATGTTAGGTCACAGCTTACCAAGCAACATATCAACCATGAGTTTTGTTCACATTAGTTTCATTTTTCAATCAATGATGAAATATACAGTCAAAATTAGTGAACTCACAGTAGAACCTCAACGTTTATTTTAATCGCGAAAGAGGCCAGCTCAATCCAAACTTTGTAGACTTTTCATATAGAAGTCCCAAGTATACAAATGAGGTATTGCAATTGATTGCGTCGTGCGCTACTGAATAACATCATACGGAGCATGACGGAATCAATGGCAATACCTCATTTGCGTACTTGGGACATCTGTGCGAAACGTCTACCCTAAAATGTGTGGGGATAACGAGTCTATAATGCCTGACATATTTTAAACTGCATGGACAGTAGCAATTGCTCTGCAGTTCCAAATAAACAGGAGAATCTAAAGTGCTTTGTCCGCTGAATACCAAGTGGATTTACTTATCAATAACGCCATTATTTGCTTGAGTCAATGTAGCATAGTGTATGTCCCTTGATCACTGATATTCAGAAAAGAAATTGAGATGGCATTTTATTTATTTTCTTGAAAGTGTGCAACCTTTACAATTGCCATTCCCAATAAATGGTAATTATAATATTTGTTAATATTTATAGTGGTAAAATGGTTTACTTCTGCGAAGTATGTAATAAAATGAACACTTTTTCCCTTTGATCCCATGGCCAATACTGCACAAAAGTTTTTGCTATGAAACGAATTTGATTTTTGTTTTCTAAATAAAGGGAATACAACCAAGCCTGCAGGGTTTTACAAAGAAGTTCTGGTCCGAATTCGTGACAAGAGAAATAGCTATCAGCTTGGGTCTTAACAGTTTCATATAACCTTTACTCAGCTCACATTCAATTTTACCTTACACTTAATGAATATATAAGAGAATTACGCCTACCATAACAAAAAGGAGTGTCATTTGAGACGCGAGATAAATTATAAGAGCCTAGAGACTCATGAATTGCTCTCAATTTAAGTTAACCATAGGGTAATCAATGCATCCGCGATTATTCCCAGTGGCTCGGTAAAACGCCAATAACATTACATTCATATGCCTGCTTCCATTTTCCCGAGAAGAAATAACACCCATGAGGGGTGTAATAATTCCGCAAATCACATCCATGGGATATTCAGGGCGGCGAATCAATGCAGGGTAACCACGAAATGCTAGCGGATAGAAATGTCAGATGAAGGGTAGATTCTTCAAAATGTTTTTTTAAACAAAAACATTTAATTTTCCTTTTTTTTTTTTTTTTTTTTTTTTTTTTTTTTTTTTTTTTTTTTTTTTTTTTTTTTTTTTTTTTTTTTTTTTTTTAACATTTTTTTTTTTTTTTTTCTTCTGATGAAATAGTAAAAAAGTCAAGTTTTCACCCACAACCCGGCGGCTGCTGCAGCAAGGACTTCGATTTTCGGATTCCGCGGGAATTTTGGGATCAGAATAATCTTCTAAAACCTTTTGACTCTACGGGGCAATAAACCTTCCTAGCTGAGGGCCTATAACATCTTTGTGGCAGAAATAAACTTAACTTACAGTAACTTACCGGTAACACCATTATATTCAATTTACCGCGTTGTTAGCTTAGGTCGATAGACCCCCTTCTTTTACTATTTTTTCTAAATACATCGGTGGTTAAATTGAATAGAATGAATAGAAATTTGAATCAGAATAGCAATAAGGTATGAATCTGTTATGTAAAAGATGTTAGGTCACAGCTTACCAAGCAAACCATATCAACCCATGGGTTTGTTCACATTAGTTTCATTTTTCAAGCAATGATGAATATAAAGTCAAAAATTAGTGAACTCACAGTACTCACGTTTTATTTTAATCGCGAAAGAGGCCAAAGCTCAATCCAAACTTGATAGACTTTTCATATTAGAAGTCCCAAGTATACAAACGAGGTATGCAATTGATTGCGCGTGCGCTACTGAACAACATCATACGGAGCATAACGGAAATCAATGGCATTACCTCATTTGCGTACTTGGGAAAAAAAAAAAATATGTGGCGAACCGTCTACCCTAAATGTGCGGGGATAACGGTTCTATAATGCCGACATATTTAAACGGCATGCGACAGTAGCGCATTGCTCTGCTAGTTCCAAATAAACAGGAGGATGCTAAAGGCTGTGTCCCGTCTGAATTACCAAGTGGATGTACTTCTCAATACGCATTATTTGCTGGAGTCAATGTAGCATAGTGTATGCCCCTTGATCACTGATATCAGAAAAAGACATTGAGATAGCATTTTATTTATTTTAATGAAAGTGTGCAACCTTTACAATGCCATTCCCAATAAATGGTAATTATATATTTATTAAATGTATAGGTAAAATGGTGTTACTTATGCGAATGATATGATAAATGAACACTTTTTGCCCTTTTGATACCATGGCCAATACTGCACAAAAGTTTTTGCTATGAAACGAAATGTGATTTTTGTTTTCTAATAAAGGGAATACAACCAAGCCTGCAGGGTTTTACAAAGAAGTTCTGGTCCGAATTCGTGACAAGAGAAATAGCTATCAGCTTGGGTCTTAACAGTTTCATATAACCTTTACTCAGCTCACATTCAATTTTACCTTACACTTAATGAATATATAAGAGAATTACGCCTACCATAACAAAAAGGAGTGTCATTTGAGACGCGAGATAAATTATAAGAGCCTAGAGACTCATGAATTGCTCTCAATTTACCATAGGGTAATCAATGCATCCGCGATTATTCCCAGTGGCTCGGTAAAACGCCAATAACATTACATTCATATGCCTGCTTCCATTTTCCCGAGAAGAAATAACACCCATGAGGGGTGTAATAATTCCGCAAATCACATCCATGGGATATTCAGGGCGGCGAATCAATGCAGGGTAACCACGAAATGCTAGCGGATAGAAATGTCAGATGAGGTGGCTTCTGCAAGCTATGTTAATGAAAACGCTATGGAAACTGAGCGTTTTTCCATTAGATTCTGCAAACTGCTTTGTGATAAGGATCAATGCCAAAATATTCAATCTGTGCATCACTTACAATGATGATGTAGCAGGTTAGCTGATATCTGCCTTGTGGGATATATGTATAAGTAATAAACGTGCTTTTTATAAATAAGGTAACTGATGGTCAATGACTGGTTGTCAATAGAAAAGAATGAGAGCAGTGCAGTGTCTTGTCATAATACTGAAAACTGGAAGTAGTTGTATGCGATTCAGAAATTGATAACCATGCTCATAAATATTAAAATCATTGAATGGGTAAACACATAATTTGGCATTCGCCAAATAAGCAATGCCGCCGTCAAATCTACGCTACAAAACATGTGTGATATAAGCACTTAACAAGCGATTAAGAATTCCAATGGTCTTAAAATGTATTTAATATACGCCATTTGAGTTGTATTATTAACATCATAGTGAAAACTCCCAGCGTTTATTGTTTAAACGTAGATGTTAAAGTCTTAACACACATAAGTATCTATTGGCTGTTAAGTATCCACTACTCCACCATTTTAATCCCGACATGTTTAATGAGCGAACGAAATTCTATTTATATCATCGACCACGTAATCAATGCTACACTTTACTTATTGATTAAACAACAAGGTCGGAAATAACCGAAACCGAACACAAGAAATCGAGCTTAGTGCAAACAAACCTTATATGTTCTATGTAACAAGTTTTAATATTTTTTTCAGAATCAATGATTTCTTCACAATGTGAATATATCAAAAATAAGATAGCAACATACCCAATACAACCTCAATCATACATATCATACTCTGGCCTTAATTGACCCTTTTGACACTTATCATTCCAAGTTTAGTTGCCCTGTAGTTGACTAGATTCCAGTTATAGTGGAAAGCCCTACTTTTTTTTGTATGTTGGAGGTATGAATGAGGGGATTAGTATAAAAAAAGCTTTAGTCCGTGTATTTGTGGTATGATGTGCGCTATCGCCATGAGAGCCAACCCTGAGCGGTTGGGCCATTCCCAGTCCCAATCCTAGTCCAAGCTAAACCCTAGAATAACTCAAAGAAAGCGCAACCAAATCCAGGAATAGTTTTTTCAGTGAAAGCTGTTGAAAGCTGACTTTATGATATGAAGATAAAATTTTCTGCATTGTTACAACACACAACAGGTGAAGGTGACTGAAGCCTATCTAAAATTGATGATATGTGGGTCCGTAGGCAGTTTTCAAACCAATTTTTGGGTTGACCACTTGCATCACATAGGATAAAAAACAAAGAGTTCTCTACTAGATAGAGAGGCAAAAAACGTTACGGTAATCTTTAGCAATTCTCGTCTCGCATTTTTTGGCCGACTACAAAGAAACATAGAGTACCACAATATAAACATGGCTGCCTCCGCTTCTTCCACTACTGTGGATGTCCTTTGCATATACCCTAATCGGTAGTGATCAAATTGATGTATGTGTATAGGTGGGCAGGTGTAATAATAGTGCCATGATCATTGTGCTCAGATACTCTTTTTCTCAAATCAATGGCGCGCTAGGTGAAAAGATGTTTTCACCAGTCGAGCGGTTTATTTAAATCAGACGACTGACGTGTCATTTCATTCGATGTGTGGCCATGGTAGGACAAAATTTAAAACACCCACTAGAACCACATCCAACAACTGATATTTTGGCGGATTGTAGGTATCGATTGACATAATGTTTATACAAGCACCCAAACTAATATTATTCCGTGCCATATTCAATGTCAGCGCCCAGCCCGACTGACTGGTTTTCATGGGCTTCACCCCCTTGGGATAAAATACAAAGTATTGACTGGACGAACAACGTAGATTTATTTGCAGTTGCCCATTTTTTGTTTCAATCCGTCTCTTTTGTCTGTGAGGAAGAAATCGAATTTTCTGGTATTATGTCCCTTATTTGAAGTAATGGACGAAGTCCCAACTCCGCCCCATAACTCTAACATCAATTGAATCTACTATACGCACCAATAACTTATTGAGCCAAGGTTTCAAAATATAGCTTTGACGTTCACGATAGCAAGTCCATGCGTAATATCGTTGGAAAATTTTCTCATTGTGGGATCCTTCTCATGATCCTGCTCAACTGTTCAAGAAGTCCGTTCCTTTTAGTCGGGGGTCACTAGGTACCCAGATAACATACAAATCATGCAGCAGCAGCGTCCAATAACCATGAAACGAATTGCTGCCGATAAATCACTCTACACGTCTGTCTCTTAAAGATGTTCCATTTGTAGAGCCACGTTTTTTTTCTCTTTTCACATAAACATTTTATACTTCCAAAAAATGTTGCTTTTCACAAATGACCTGGGAATTTAGCTCTCAGTTAAGTCTTTCTGTAGTTCAAAATGCTAACCAATATTCCATTCCGCGCGACCAGAATTATTTTGATAAAGTTCGACGATATCACGTCCGACGGAACTTTTCGTCAGTGAACATTCCAGAAGGTAACGTTTTCCTGCATCTCCAGCCGACAGGTTCTACAGGTCCCTAACGACATCCTCTTTCGCAAATGTACAACTTTTAGGACCAGCAAAACAATACCCTTTTGTGCTCTACATGAACGCGAAGCTTCCTTTGAGCACAAATTATAACTCCCGTAGTTGGTACTAAATACTGCTAAGATCTACTAGCTCGAACAGATCTTTTTTTAAAACCTCCGCTGGCTTACCTCATAGGGCCCTGATACTAACGCAGCGGAGTTAATGATGCAATGCGGCCCACGATGATGTCTAGATTGGCTCCAAGGGTTCTACACATGTTGCCTATGGTAAGCTTACCAACCAGCCCTTACCCAAGATCTGGAGGAGAGCTACTAACATCGCACTCCCCAAACAAACAAGCCTGTCGACAACCCTAAGAACACCGCCGCCCAATCTCACTACTGTGTGTCTCCATCAAAGCTCCTTGAGAGGATTATCCTGGCCCTGCTGGAGCCAGTCGTCGAACTCCAAACCGCCGTCTGCTCTGACGAACAAGGCAGGGACTTTCTCCGGGCCGGAGCACTGTCCACCAGATCGTAAAACTCACAAGATATTGAGGAAAGCTTTGAAAATCTCGTAAGGCAGGCGTCACTTTGGTGAACCTTACTGCAGCGTATGACACCGTGTGGCACCAGGGCCTGGCAGCTCAAGCTTCTCAGGACCATCCGTATCTTCACCCTTTACAATTCATGTTGTAACATGCTTGCAAACTGTAGCTTTATTCCAGACCATCCGTGATGGGCAGAGTAGTCGTCTGCGTCCGTCTGAGGAACGGATACCACAAGGCTCTGTTAACTTGGCTCCTATGCTATTCAACTTGTATGCAGCGATTTACCTCAAACACCTCTGACAATAATGCTACGCCGACGATCTTTTTTTTTTTTTGGCCCTCCTCCACTCGACAGCAACTGGCAGAGTAGAACGCACACTTATTACTACAACATGGCCCTACTTGCAGCATATCTCCAGACCTGGAGACTGAAAGCTGAGCGACGCCAAGACCACCGCTACTTCTGCCTTCCACCTCAACACCAAAGAGGCTTATCGCCATCTTCAAAATCAACCTCAATGGAGTACCGTCTGCCAAACATTCCTACACCAACCTACTTGGGAGTGAAGCTTGACCGGCAGCTTACTACTGTACTTACGGCAGCACCTCGAGTCCGTATGCGCCAAGGTATCTTCGAGAATTAACCTCCTGTGCCGACTTGCTGG
Organism: Ophioderma brevispina; assembly: GCA_023653785.1. Classification (NCBI taxonomy): domain Eukaryota; kingdom Metazoa; phylum Echinodermata; class Ophiuroidea; order Amphilepidida; family Ophiodermatidae; genus Ophioderma; species Ophioderma brevispina. Next base: position 6,805 of record JAMKCH010037359.1, on the reverse strand, counting down.
ATCGTCATGGGGGGGGGGGTTGCCAGCCCACCGACCCTACGCACCACTGCCTTGGCTCTGGTCCTACACACTGCTGACTATGCCGCCCCACATGGTGCAACAGCTCTCACACCAGAAGCTGGCTGCCTCCGTCTACTCCATCTGAATTCCTACCAGCAGTGCTTTCAGGCATTGCACCTGCAGTACTTCGGATAGACACCATCACGCACATAAACTAGTGAATAAGGCCCTGCTGGAGAACAACCATCACCTGCTGCAAAAAAAAATAACACTGTAAAAGAATCACACAACTCGGCAGACAGAGACTTGCGCTCTCGCCGACCTTTCTGCCTACAGCGGCCAAACTCTCCAGTTCCCTTCACATTTTACAACCTGGAATACTGCTTGGCAAAGATACCCCAAGAGCAGATCAACTCTCTATTACCCTAAGACAGAACTATCACCTGGCAGCAATCTCCACGCAAGGAATGGTGGGTCACCTTAAACCGGATTTTCCACACATGATCGGTCGCTTCAATAGCAACATGGCACCGATGGGGGCTGCGGGCCATCGCCAGCCTGCCCCATGTGGTTCTCCTCACAGACTGCTGGATCAAATTCTCAATGATTGCCCTAGCCCTTATCGTCACCTCCACCGGTGGACACAGATCTCTCAAACCCCAACCAATCAGCAGTGAGTTGGCTCCAACGCTTAAAACATATTTAGCTGCTGCCTCATACGCAAGAAGATATGCTAAAAAAATAGCTATGCACCCTAACAGTACATCACACTCTAACATTATCCACTAGAAAAGTACACTCGTGACAATACTACAATAAAAACCTGCTTATTTTCACCACACCTGGAAAAATCAGCATGCTTTTTTATAGCATGCAACTTATTCTAAGCATACAAACAAAAGAGTGGTTTCCTAATATAGCATTGTGGTGATTCTATTATTTTTCCTCTTCGACCGTCGGTTGTAAAACAATCTCAGGTATTTTACATGTTAGGAATCTTCTCAAAAAAGTAATATAATATTTTAATCTTAATGTAGTATATATTCTATGGATACTATAACATTTCTCCAATATGTATTTTCATATAACTCTTTCAAGTAACATTTGTATTTAAAGATATTAAGAATCAATGATTAAAATGACAGCAGGACTTTTGGAACACCCTATATGTAGCTGACAAAAATCAAACCATAAAAATCAAACGATAAATAGCAAAGAGTAATAAAATAATACGTGAAGATTTATTGAAAAACGTGCACACAGTACACAGTTCCAGTACACAGTTCCAGTAATTCAGTATCAGTCCCATTGATAGCCATCTGTTATGATAAGAGAGAATGTTAATCAACCCTTATATATATATATCTAACCAGATGTTTGAGGCAATATCGGCAACGCATTGTTAATTTAGTCTGTTCTCGTGATTCCATATACATGCACAGTCCTACTGCAAATGGAAAAAACAAAAGGAATAAATCAAACATTTCAATTTGTTTTACTATTGACACGAGGATAGCCAGCAAATTAAGTATGATTCATCTGGCGCATTTAATATCACTCTTTATGTTTCATTAGAATTAACAGGTCTATGGACTACTTTGATAAACCGTTGGATAAAAGTTGTCTTGCTGTTTAACAGGTAGGATGTTATCACTACAACATTATATACCACAATATGCTTCGTGTACGAATATTACCAAATTGACTTTATCTGGTTGGAGCTTCTTCTTCTTAGCGTATCCAAAAGTCATTGGTATGGTGGGATGGGCCATATGACCACGTTTTTTTCAAACGATTAGATTCTAAGGCCATTTTGGGTGCTGCTAAACTATAATCTGATACCATTTTGATGTCAAATGATTTTTTGATAAATTATGGTTCCATGGAAATGTTGGCAATTTTAGACATTAAACTCAAAAAGCAATGTTCTTCTCAACCTATTTTGTCAGAAGCAATGTTCTTTTCAACCTATTTTGTCAGAAGCAATGTTCTTCTCAACCTATTTTGTCAGAAGCAATGTTCTTCTCGACCTATTTTTGTCAGAAGCAACGTTCTTCTCAACCTATTTTGTCAGAAGCAACGTTCTTCTCAACCTATTTTGTCAGAAGCAATGTTCTTCTCAACCTATTTTGTCAGAAGCAATGTTCTTCTCAACCTATTTTGTCAGAAGCAATGTTCTTCTCAACCTATTTTGTCAGAAGCAATGTTCTTCTCAACCTATTTTGTCAGAAGCAATGTTCTTCTCAACCTATTTTGTCAGAAGCAACGTTCTTCTCAATCTATTTTGTCAGAAGCAATGTTCTTCTCAACCTATTTTGTCAGAAACTCAACACACAGACGCTTTTGAAGTTTTTAACTACTTAGTTCTCCAGGTAGACAAGGATGATTATTTTTATTAGTCTTTCCCTGGAGATGGCCAGGGCACTTGGCCGGATTCGAACAGGCGACCTCCGTATTACTAGAACGGCGCTCTAACCAACTAAGCTATCAAAGCAGGTTAGTAGAGGAACGATAGATATATTATCTATAGGTGTTTATGTCCGAATTAAAAAAAAAATATAAAAATAATCATCCTTGTCTGCCAGTTCTTGCTCAGACAGTAGAGGGCTCTGCTTTGAATTATAATGTCTTTCTCGGTCGAATGTGCGAGCCTCACCACGGCATGAGTGTGCTGTATTTGCCATGGACAGGAGAATTGTCGGTTTCTTGTCTCGATTTCCCTATGCGATATTTTGGAAGCTGACGCACCTGGCTGTATGATTGTTTCTAAGTAGGTTGTTTTGGAGGTTTCGCTGATCTCGAGCAGCGAATCACTGATTGCTTCGAAGGACCGTGAGCTGAGAAGTACAATGTTCTAACTGACATTTTTGGTTTTTATAATATTTTGAAAAATTTATATTTGCTAAGCTTTAAAATGGTATAAAATTTGTTGAGGATTTCAAAACGTAAATGTGTTTAAAGGTCCCACTTCCGGTGAAATTTCTTTTGATTAACATTGTGTTTTTTTTTTTTGGAAAGACTTCCATATGTACCCCTCTCATATATTTACATGCAGCATAAAATGTTATTATTTTAGCCGTTTATTCCGTTTTTGATCAAACAAGGCCAAAATTAAAATAAATTTTGTATTATGTAAATATATACGAGGGGGGTACATATGGAAGTCTCCGTTTTTTTTTGTGTGAATTTAAAACGTCCATATCTCAAAATATGTCAGTTAGAACCTTGTAATTCTCAACTCACGATATGATACAATTTGTGCTGTTATCTTATACATGTACCGTTCGATGGTATTGCTGTCTTGGAAGTATAGCCAAAGCTGATTGGCTGATGGGGGAAACCAGGCGTGTCAGTTGGTGATTGCCATTTGACACTTGCCTTGACTTTTCAACGCAATGTTTGGTGTAGTTCGAAGAACTCTCATTCTTATTCAGTGGGCGTGGTTTATCATGTTAACAAGAAATTTGATTGGTTTAGATCAAAGCTCCGCCCATCCATTACTGGGCAATAGATGGATAGTGCGTGCAGCAATTACGCGGTGTAGCCTGACACGCGCAAACACCACGTTTATACTGCGCCTTGCATGTCGCGTTGGTACGCAAATGCAATTTACGCAGCGTGACGATCACCGCGCGATGACTTTGGTTCCTTGGGTTGAAAAATTTGTTTTCAAGAGGGGTGTAATTATTTAAATTAATAAAAAAGAATGATGTAAGAATATTTTTGACAAATAAATTATGTCGATAAAAAGCAAACATTACACATTTCTAAATAAGAATGAGAATAAAAGATGAGATTTTTTTGTTTTGGCCATCTGAAATGGTGTCATAATGGATGGGCATCCAATATTTTATCGTTTTATCATTATGACACCATCTAAGATGGCCAAAACAAAAAAAAATCTCATCTTTTATTCTCTAAGTGCAAGGGTCTCAATACATAACAAAGAGTGAGTGCTTCTAGGCGGACTTGTCAATCCGGTGAAAAGTTGTATCGTGTGAGGGTGCGGTATGATCATGATAGGACCAGTCGGAATATGTCCAGGCAGGGCCCAGTGATCTGATTTTTTTAGCATTTCAGTTTTTGATTTGTTCTGTATATACATTGGATGCACCACCAGGTTGGTGAGTGCGGCTGTTGTAAATGAAATAGGTTTGATTGTATGTCTTTGAATCTAGTGTGCTCTGAATTTAAAAAAAAACAGAGCCAAGACTATTGGAGCCGCTTTCTCAACCTCAGCGCCTCTGCTTGCTTTATTCATGGTCGTTATAGGTAGGTTATATTAATGATCACAAAGTGCAGGTTATTAGATACACGCATGAGGGAGGTTAGAACCTTGTAATTCTCAGCTTCTTCTTGCGTTTGAGGCAGCAGCTAAATGTGTTGAATTTGGTAGAGCCAGCTCACTGTTGATTGGTTGGGGTTTGAGAAATCTATATCCACCGCTGGACGAAAGGTTGAGCACTAATTGAGAATGTGATCTGCAGTCTGTGATGGAGAGCCACATTGGCAAGCTAGAGATGGTCGCAGCCCACATCGGTGCACATTGCTGTTGAAACGACCGACTCCTGTGCGATTCCGGTTCAAGGTGACCTATTCGTTACGTGGAAGATTGCTACCAGCTGAGAGTTCTGGCATAGGTGTGATAGTGAATTGGTATGGTCTTGGGGTATCTACCCAGGCAGTGTTCCATGTCTGTAAGATGTTGAATGGGGAGCTGGAGAGTTTAGCAGCGTGTCGACGAGAGCGCAGTCTCTCTATGGCGAGCTGGTGTGATTCTTTGATAGTGTTATGCAGCAGTTGCTTGTTGTCCAAAAGAGCCCTATTCACCAGGTCTGGAAGACTGTAAACCGCCTCACCAGCAGAGTTTTAAAACCATCGAATTGTCCTGTGTCTGCCAACTCAATCGCTGAGCAATTCTTCGCAAATGGGCGTTTCAAGGACATTGATAAGGATCACATTCGCCCAGGTGCCCGATAACATACCAGAGGAGTTCCTGATGCACTGCGGCCCACGATGCCTTGAATGGCTCCGGGAATTCTTCACATGTTGCCCTACCAACTAGACCGTACCCAAGATCTGGAGGAGGGCTATAATCATCGCACTCCCCAAACCAAACAAGCCTTTTGACAACCATAAGAACTACCGCCCAATATCACTACTGTGCGTTTCCTTCAAACTCCTTGAGAGGATTATCCTTGCCCGACTGGAGCCAGTCGTCGAACCCAATCTGCCTGACGAACAAGCGTGATTTTGCCGTGGCCGTACCACTGTCCACCAGATTGTAAAACTCACAAATGATATTGAGAAGAGCTTTGAAACGCGTCGTAAGGCAGGCGTCATCTTGGTGGACCTTACTGCAGCATATGACACCGGGTGGTACAAGGGCTTCTCAGGACCATCCCGGATCGTCACTTTGTACAATTCATATGTAACATGCTTGCAGACCGTAGCTTTGTTCTTAATTAAGACCAGTGATGGGCAGAGCAGTCGCCTGCGTCCTCTGAGGAACGGAGTACCACTTGGATCTGTACTGGCTCCCATGCTGTTCAACTTGTATATCAGCGATTTACCTCAAACAACATATAGACAATACGGCTACGCCGACGATCTTGCCCTTCTTCACTCAGACAGAAGCTGTACAGAAGTAGAAAGTACACTTACTGCAGATATGACCCTCCTTGCAGCATATCTCAAGACCTGGATATTTAAGCTGAGTGAAGCCAATTAAGATCACCGCTACTGCCTTCCATCTTAACACCAAAGAGGCTCAACTTCAATGGAGCGCCCCTGCCATACAATCCTACACCAATCTGGGAGTGAAGCTTGATCGGAAGCTTACTTATCAAAGAATCACACCAGCTCGGCAGACAGAGACTGCGTTCTCGTCGACTTTTCTGTCGACACGCTGCTAAACTCTCTATCTCCAATTCAGCATCTTACAGACATGGAACACTGCCTGGCTAGATATTCCAAGACCAGACCAACTCACTATTACACCTATGTCAGAACTCACACCTGGTAATAATCTTCCACGCAAGGAATGGGTTACCTTGAACCGGCCGGTCGTTTCAACAGCAGTATGCGCCGATGGGGGCTGGGACCATCTGCAGCCTGCCAATGTGGTTCCCCATCACAGACTGTGGATCACATTTTCAATGAGTGCCCTACCTTTCATCCACTGGTAGATATTGACTTCTCAAACCCAACCAATCAACACTGAGCTGGCTCCACCGGCTTCAACATATTTAGCTGCTGCCTCATACGCAAAAAAGATGGTCTCGTTGAGTACTGTGTGCAGCTTTTTTGTGTGAGAGCTATATTGCACCATGCTGGGGCAGCATATCCAAGAGCGCTGAATATGCTGTGAATTCTCAGCTCACATCAAGTCCTAGAAATCCTTGCGTGTTGTATGTTATTTATCGTTTGTTTCCAAAAGCGAAAAAAATCATTAAATAAATAATTTCATACATAAAAGAGAGACAAATAAGTACATATTAAAAGTATATACAAGCACGTGTTTCCTAAATTGGCAATCAAGAGTTATTTGTATTTTCCATTTCCTTTTTCTCATAAAGCTAGAGGTGGAAGATGCAACGAACTAAGGATGACCAATCTTAAATGGATGATGTAATCGCTCGAATACCAGTTGTCAAATATGGTATGTAATGTGTAATCTTATTCGTTTTATTACTTTACAGTTTGTTATAATTTATTGATTTGATTGAAAGACTTTGCTTCATTTTATTTCATGCAGTATTCAGCACCTGAAGGCGGCTGGGGTTGGGTGATTGTCGGAAGTACT
>JAMKCH010037358.1:0-14031 GCA_023653785.1 Ophioderma brevispina | reverse complement strand
AAGACGTAAGCGATGAGAATTCAGCGAATTTTTTTCCAACATTTCTTGCACACCTTATGAAGCCGGGAAATATAATTAGCAATCTACAGAGATCAAGAAACCTAGTTACCACCATTTATTTAAATCGCTAATATTGGCGAAATTCAAAAACAGGAGAAGAGGAGTCGGTTTGGGGTTCCTTTACCTTGGAAGATGCATTGCATTGCGAACAAGACTTTGTGCAATCAAAGCCACTCAACACGAATTGTCAAGGTCAGAGAAGGAAATCTTAAGCGTATTTTTGGGAGTAAAATCGCAACGAAATATAGGGTTTAGTTTTTTGTTGTTTGGCTTTAAATAGTCGCCTATATTATACGATTATTTTTTGGAAAATCTATTTTTTTTATTTTTGTTATTTTGTTTATTTGTTTTCACAATATTTTAATATATGCCGTCCGAGCAATGAGGATCACCTTTAAAATAAACACAAATGTCATCACATAGTAAACAGGACACCAAAGTCTACTGGCCCCTTAATTAACGAAACACCCAACTACAACACCCCACCTCCTCCTTAACATCCCTCCCCTCCTCAATACCCTCACCCCTCCCCACAACTCGCAAAAAAACCCAACCCCCGCCCCAACCCCCGCACAAACACCCATCCCTCCCCCTCACAGGCCCAACTTCCCCAACAACTCCGCAACACCCCATCCCACACCCCACCTCCTCCCCGACACTCTGCAACACCCCACCTTAAACAACCCCAACCCCCCGCAACCCCCACCCTACAATACCCCATAACCCGCCTCCCCTTCCCAAACAACCACGCCAACTATCCCCTCCTCCACACCCCGAACACCCTACCCCCTCCCCAACACCCCACACACCTAACCCCCTCCCAAACCGGCATGCAATGCCCCTTCAACAACTGCCACCCACGCCATCTCTCCCCAACACCCTGCAACACAACATCCCCCAACACCGGCAACAACCCCACCCCCTCCCCAACACTCGCACATCACACCCCCTCCCCAACACCCTGAACACCCCACCCCCTCCCCTATGGCATGTATTGTCATGTAGCGCAGGAATTGTGCATATTCCGACGTAACCGTTTCAGAGATACAGCCATTATGCATATTTTATTAGCTTCATTTTGGCATACATACGCTGCATATCACTACTTTGCCTATTGCAAATCCCCTATGGCATAGTAGTCTCATGTAGCGAAGGAAATTTTTTGCATGCCGACGTAGTGAAACGTTCAGAGAATAGAAGCGCAATTTGTGTCATATTTCATTAGCGTCATTTTTTGCCATACCTCCACCGGACATCGATAATGCCAAATACCTTTCAATAGTTGCAACAAAAGATGTGCCCCTGATATTCTTTCATGCAGCGCAAGAATGTTGAGTATCCGAGTACCATTTGAAAATATAGCAATACACTGGTTTCAGCTGCGACCTAGGTTTTACTGCCAAAAGTGTAAAAATGTGATGTGCTTTAACATGAAACAAAACTGTTTCTAGGTTAAATTTTGTGTAAATGAACCAAATCTGAAGTCAATAATTCAATGTTGGATTGCGTTCTGATATATGGCATTTCAGGGTATGGCGCAATGCGAGTCCTCATGAAACCTATGGTAATTTTGCTGATAATTGAATCTTGTTTTTGATTACACAAAATTCTCAAATATTGTGCAGTTTTGACAAAAATTTATACTATATTGTTGTGGGAATGTCTTGGGCATAATCGCTTAACTTTTCAACAATGTCACCCTTGGACCCCCTTTTCGTTTTTTTTCCCGTGGTTTCTCGAAACGCTGACTTTTTGGGTAAATTTGGATTCCGCAAATTGATAAAATAAATTTTCTCAAATTGTTTGACAAGGTGAAAAAAATTTAATAATACGAATGGGACTTTGCTTTGGGCATAATTATTATTTTGAAGCCTTAGCTCTTTTAGTTTTTGCGTAATTCCAATTTTATGAACAACATATTTTTTTCCAGACGCACTGAAAATCAAGGGTAGGGGAAACATTTTTTGATTTTTTAGAATTATTCCGACCTGAATTGAAGGCAAGTTAGGTGTCATTTAAGTTATAATTTCCTTCTGCATCAATGACAGGTAATCATCACTGCAGACCCTTCCTTTGCAGAGATGAATTTGTGCAAAGCAAAATTTGTTCGAAAGTGCTAAGTTTTGAATTCGTTTTGTCACGGCCATGTCAATTCAAATTTGAAATGGTTCTGGTGTGAAAATTACTGAATGATGTATAAAAGCAAATACTTGAATCCATAAGTTATTACCTTTAACTGTATATATGAACATTATAGAAGGTCATGTATATGTATATTTGTAGACTCTTTAAGTATTCAAAGTTGGTAGTTGAAAATTTTTGTCACCCGAAAAGTCTGATTTTTGGACAAAATCGGGCCACAAATCAATATTTTTTAGCAAAATTGTGTATGATCCAGGGTTTTCGATTAAAAATTCATAATCTACTAATCTACGAACAATTTTCCCCTAGGGAAGGACATCTTAAAAATTAAACATGGTTATTGTTGCTCCGAAAAATGATTTTTTCACACTTTGCACTAAAACCCCCATTCTCCAATTCTGAAACATGTCTTACGCTTTGATTTTTGCACATTAGCTCCTTTGCATGTATTACTCGAATTTCCCCAAATATGGCCAAAATCTAATCAGGTTAAGAACTCTTTAACCCGGCTAATTCAACAAGTTTGTACCAATCATAGACGCCTTACAGAACTCCGAAAACTTTGTACAAAGTCCTTGCAGGAACCTTTTTCCAGAAATTAATGCAAATTAGATACTTATTAGCATATTTAACCCAAAATCTAATACGTCAAGACCATCAACGCCCGCTTCTTCCACCAATTTTGCATCATTGTTCGCCCTTACGGAACCTCCATATAAATCGTGTAGAACATGTGTTAACTTTTTCTCACGGATGAAACGAACGGACTGACGGACGGACGCTGCTCATTTCATAGTCCCCGTTCGAACTCGTTTCGTCGGGCGGGGACATAAACATATGAATAAAATCTAATAACCCCAACGGAGCTTACCAATCCTGGGGGGGGGCACTTCTCATTGACAGGGGGAATCATCACTTATTCATCATTGTCCGAGCATTCCCAATAAGGCACCCAACACATATTTTCGAAGCTTGAATTTTTCACCCCTAAACCCGTAGTATTGAGCAAATTGCTACCCCTGAGCATGTATATTGCGGAATTTGCACCCAGGCCCTTGTCTTTTGAGGTGTGGGAGTGCACCACGCACACCATCACACACAAAAATGGTGGTTAAGGTATGCTGTTTTTAGCGCACCAATCTGGTAAAATAATACACAATTTTCCTACAAATGCCACCTACAGCACACATTACTCATCTTCGGAAGTGCTATTTTTAGCACAGTAAGGCAATTTAAAAGACAAGGCCTGTTGCACCCCCTAAACAAGTAACGGTAGCATAAGAAAGTAAGTATTGTCCTTCTCCTATACCAAACAGTATTGATTGATGGCATTTTATTACACCTCTAGAATCAAGTTAAAAACCCAGAATCATAATTCTTTTAACCTTAATATGCTCGGCTAACTCCATGAAATTTGGCTCTGCATGACATTTAAAAGTTACTATGCTTCCTAATTTATTGCTTCCTTTAAATTAACTACTAAGCCAGTCAGCAACTGCTTTCGTCTTTTTGGGGTTCTTTTCTGAGTTGAATTGGAAGTTGAGGGAACTGGAACACATTGTGAGGAGCCCAATTTGGCAGTAAAATCGTGATTCTCCATAATTGTGTTATATTGCACAATCACCAAAGATATTTGTGGTTTATGGCAGCTTTGTTACCTCTGCAACAATCAAAATAGAAATTTATAAAGTTTATCCGTAATATTATAATGGATACATACTGTAGGTTTGAGGTATTGGTTTTGAGATGTCCCGGCAGTCACGCAAAACCGTAAAATGTTTTGGTTATTTTCTATATTTAACATGGAGATTTCTTATTCAAGTTAAGGGGGGAATCTAGTTCACAAAAGTGAGGTGTCTATTAACAATATGCTAATGCTCTAGCACATGTAGTTCAGATTAATATAGGAAAGTCATATATGAAAATATTCAGAACAAGGCGAACTTGATTTACGCGATCCGAAAAATATGTCCCCGCGATATCGCGATGCACAATAGACAACTAAACTGCAAACCATTCCACCTTATTTTTTGGCCATCCTAGTCTCGCCAAAAAGAACTGAAAAGAATCTTAATTCATCATAGCAAAATCCCTGAAAATTCACTAAATTTAGTAAAAATATGATAATTTAATCAATTTGGCAACACTATTTTTTTGAAAAAATCATGTGACCACATTTTGAATTTGGGACCATCCGGGATGATACGGGGTCTGGAAAGCGGCGAAACATTGAATTTTACGTAGTTTCACATTTTCCAAGAAATTAAGCAGCTGGCAACCCGAAGAAATGACCCACGTGTAACCAACAGAACTAAAAAAAATTTGCCCAAAATCTAATCAGGTTGAGAATCCTCAGAACGCCTTCCTCCACCAAGTTAACATCAGATCGCCTCTTACAGAACTCCGAAAAAAACCTTGTACACAACCTGCGTGGGAAAAAAAGTCAAAATTATGCAAATTAGATACTAATTAGCATATTTAACCCAAAATCTAATCAGGTTGAGGACTCATCAACCTGACTCTTTCCGCCAAGTTATATCATCGTAGCCCTACGGAACTCAGTAAATTGTACTAAAGTTGACATTTTCTGTGCAATATTGACCTTACCCCTTGACCTTTTTCCCATACCCCCTGACAATGTCCCCTCTCACGGGGAGGAGTCTATCCCCCTAATCTCCGTTTTGATACTTACCATTCAAGCCTGACTTAATGCCTTATTCAATTTTCTACGCTCATCTTAGCAATAACGATACCCACTGTTTAAAATTTGGAACCCCCTGTGTGCGCACACGTCAGGGGCCAATGATCTAGCAACACTGACATCTGGATCATTTTTGGTATGCTCTTTCCACCTGGTTGACTCCACGGGCGGGTATGGCAAGGGCGGGAGAGCGAACACCGTGATGCCCCGTCCTGGGCGTCGCAGCGCCCGGACGGGGGGGAGGCGTCAGGCTTGAATGGTACGTATACGGAGATTATGGTTGATATGAGCTCCTCCCCCCGGGGAAGGGTAAATTCACCTACATCTCCTAGTACGTTCCCATTCCAGCCTGACTGAATGCCACGATTTGCACTGGTAAAGTCAACCTGATATCCAGAGTGCTCTGGGCCATAAGGCCAGCGGAGCTATGATGATATGATCCTCGCCGGGGAGTAAGGTGAACAACACAATATATACCAGATGCACTTACCGACTTGCAGTTGGTAAAGTGCTTACTGGGGAGCTGTGGCGACTAGGGACGATGTGGAGGTCTTTTTGCTGTGATGACGAAGGACGCTGATGATCCTAGCTGCCGTCTAACCGCTGCGTACTAGGACATCTCGGATATACTTGTTTGGAATCTAGAAGATAAGCCATCCACTGGCGTCCCATGATATATTGTTATGACGCTCCTACGGTAGAAGGCCCACGCAGCCGCCTGAGATCTTAAGTCGTGAGCTCCTATGGTGCGTCCACGCAAGACGAACCTCCGTGCTAACTAGGCCCTCCTTTATGACTGCCGCGATCCATCTGGCTAATGTGTCTTGGAATGCCGGGCGATACGGCTTCTGAGTTGTGAGGAAGAGTTGGTGGTCGAGCCCCCCCCTATAGGGTTGAGTCTGCTGCGCAGGTCTTGCTGCGGTAAAACTTCAAGGCTCTAACTGGACTCCAGGGTCCTTCAAATCGCTTGAACCTGAAGGCTTGTGTCGTATGATCTGGGAGGATGATCGGCTTATGGAGTGAAGCTCGAAGATTGATCCTTGGCCAGGTCACCTGATCGGGGAAGAAGAAGAGCGCGTTCCCTGTGGAAAGGTGAGAATATTCCTGCTTAGGCAAAATCAAGGGTGTCCGATACTCCCCTCTGCCTGATGCTGCGGCGACAAGGACGAGAGTCTTCTTGGTGGTCCGCTAAGGACGCCTGATGAAGAGGCTCATAAGGACGACTGTTGAGATGCTGGAGGGCTGATGGCAGGTCCCAAGCTTGCACTAGAGAGCGATCGCGGGCGGCCGTTGATGCCATTCCGTCCCTTGATGCGATCATGAAGCGCTGGCTAGCTAGACACGGTGATGCTCGGTGATGCCTCCGCCCAAAAAAAAATCCCAGATGGATGGCTGAGAGAATTGCTCGCCGAGGGTCCACTTGACGATTCGCACCTGTACCGGTGCTTGACAAGTCTGGATTATAAATCCTCCTTGTTGTAGGTCTCCTTGCCTCTCCAGTCAGATTAGCGGCTTGGGTGATTGCCGCTGGAGAAGTTGCCCGACCCAAAAGAGACTAACAATCGATTCGCATAGAAACCCAAGCTTAGAACGAACCCGAGGGCTCCCCTCAAGAGCGGCCAGCGGGTAGCCCTACCATTGGACCAGAGTGCGAAACTCTAAGGTCCAGAACAAGTACAGGCCCCACTTTCCTCCCTTCCACCATATAAGTTAATTCCTGTTAAAGTCCCGGGAATCGGCTTACCTTGAACTAATCATGCTCACGCACTGTGGGCAGTCCACCCTTTTTAAAGGGTGGCGGTTGGAAATCTGAATCATGTAAAGGGTGGGGCTGAACAAATTTCCGATAAAGGTGCTTCTTTAAAAAGGGTGGGGGTAAAATATAAAGGGTGGGGTTTTAACCCCCTGCTACTATGTTCTTACGTGTTACCTGTCCTGATAAGTTGGATATGGTGACAGCAAAAATTTAAATATTAATATGATATAATTGTTACTTTTTATTATACAGTTCCATGTCAAATCTGTTGATGGAATTTTACAACTGTTTTTCACAGTTAATCACAAAATATTGCTTGCGCTTGATAAAAAGGGTGGTGTCCGAATTTTCAGTATAAGGGGCCTTAGTAAAAAGGGGTTGGGGTCAAATAAGAAAGGGTGGGGGTCAAACCCCACTTGCCCACTATTCACGCCAGTTCAAGTCGGCACGAGAAAAACCGCCGCCTCAGTGACTCATATTCCTTCATGTATGTGTTATGAGGAATTGGGCATAGCGCCAGCCAACAGTCTATGATTTGCTCTATGCGAGGCCGCGGTTAAAGGCAGCATAACTTGCTACAGCTCTGGTGGAATGAGCAGTAGCATGTTCCCGGCGTTCACCGCATTGGCTGGTTGATATTAAACTCGAAGCGACCCCCCAACGTGCCAGAGTCTCTTTCGAAGCAGCCGTTATGCGGAGGTCGGGTTATCACAAACAGCTGATCTACCCTACACGAAGGGGCCTTCGTACGGGAGAGGTAATTTTTTAGAGCTCTTACCGGGGACACCACGACGTCCTCCGTACGGAAGAACCTACTGACATGTCCAGGAAGAAACAATGGCGGGGCCCTGGACGGCAGGGTCGTTCATTCTTTGACGGAATCCCGGGGCGGGTGGGGCGGAAATGAGAGAGAGGGGCACGAAGTCCAAACACTATAAATTCCCCAGCAACAACGGCCGGGACGCCATGCCAGTAGGGAAAATAGTCTGGACGTAACGGCAAGCCAGACTGGCGGGAACCCATCGGTTCCTACGGACACCTGTCAAACTCAGTAGGGCGGTTGGCAAATCTCACCCAGGTATAACTGGCCTCGTAGGCGGCCTGGTATTAAACATGCCAAGTAAGAGGCGCTTCAGAGATTATCACCTTTCGGTACAGCACCTGGACTCGTACCTCGGTGATAGAATGAATCGCCGACCTGTTATTCTTGATTGTGTTCGTGTTTGGCCACTACTGAATAAAGAATTCATGAAGTCTGCGATCGCCGAATCCGAACAGAGGAAGTGGCTGGAAAATTTTTTTTCGCCCTGCACCACTTAGCGAGACCCGCCACCGTCCAAAATAAGGGACGTGTGTGGATCTTCGCAACCCCGCTGGCGCCAGATCGGGCAGCGTCATAGGAAAGGCCTTGCGTCTGGAAAAGCTTCCTGACAGCGGCCAAAGTGTCAGTGAAAGCGTCACCCGATTCGTCTGGACTTCCGCAGAATTCTCCCACAGGACATGTGAGTCCGAGGGAGCGTCCGCGGTACCCCTGCAAGCAGGTTTCACCAGCGGACGAAACCACGGCTGACGAGGGCAGAAGGGGCCCACAAAGTATTTACGTCGCAGCGACCCTTTCCACCATGTCTACCACTCGGGGATTGAGTGGGATCGGGGGAAGGCGTAAGCCTACATCCCCGACCCAGTCCAGGGGAAGAGCATCCAATTAATTGTCAGCAAAAGATCTTTGCTGCGCACTGGAATCCGAGGTTGTTTGTAATCCGATTGTTATTTTAATCGTTGGCGAAAAATTTTTTTGAAAAAATTTTGGAAGAAATCAATGGCTTTGACGCAAAGAAATAGCAAATCGACCTTTTCGGTAGCTAACAGTGATTCCAAGGCCTGTGGGGTGTCACAAAAGATGTTATTATTTAGCCTAATTTACAAACATCCGGTTATTTCCTGTGAATGGACATAGGATATGATGAATGATTAGATAAATTGCATTTTCAATACATTCAACCCTCTTTTGTTGGGTCCGAATAAGTGTCCAAAGTGCCCCCCAAATATTTGAAAATTTGGGGGTCAAAGGTTGTTTATAATTGATTGAAAGGCGAGTACGAGTAAACCGTTTTGGTATCGATGTACGGCAGATTGTTGTATGGTCACAACATAGTGGTATAGCCCGTCATTGCGTTCAAATACCAATTGACAACTTGGGGGGTAAATTGGAAAGTTCTGGGATTTAAGACAGGTGTGTGTAATGTTCTCCAGTAAGTAGCGTAAGACTTTGGTCCAACCGATTAGATTTTAGCCTATTGAGATGAATACAGGCAGTTGACCCGTTGACGTTTATGGCAAGCCATAAAGGCCATAACGTATGCGCAACGCGTTGCGAGAAAGTTGCAACGCGTTGCGACATTTCGGCAACGAGTTGCGACATTTCGGAACGCCGTTGCACATTTGGCACGCGTTGCGACAATTTCGGCAACGCGTTGCGACATTTTCCAGCAAAGCGTGCGGTATGTGGTCGGCCAATCAAAATCATGAAATCTTCTGTGAAGTAATTTCAAAAAGAGACCCACAACGCGTTGGAGATCACTTTGCAACGCGTTGCAAACCTTCACAACGGTTTGACGAGCCTTCAAAACGAGTTGCAAGCTTCACACGCGTTGCTAAGGTTAATTAGCCATAAGGGTCATAACGTTATTGCCGCAACGCGTTGCGACCATTTCGGCAACGCGTGCCGACATTTTTTTTTGGCAACGCGTTGCTGCGACCATTTCGGCAACGCGTTGCGACCATTCAGCAACGCGTTGGGGGTGCTCGGCCACTCAAAATCATGAATTTCTGTGACGTATTTCAAAAAATATAAAATCTGTCACAACGCGTTTGCGACCTTCACAACGCGTTGCAGCAATACGTTAGACCCTTAGGCTTCACAAAACGCGTTGTGTAGTTTACAACGCGTTGTGAAGCTCGCAACGCGTTGTGATGGCTTGCAACGCGTTGTGAAAAGCCATAAGGGTTCATAACGTATTGCCGCAACGCGTTGTGGATCTTTTTTTTGAAAATAC
This sequence comes from Ophioderma brevispina, assembly GCA_023653785.1. Lineage (NCBI taxonomy): Eukaryota > Metazoa > Echinodermata > Ophiuroidea > Amphilepidida > Ophiodermatidae > Ophioderma > Ophioderma brevispina. The sequence goes on along the minus strand of JAMKCH010037358.1, from coordinate 4,316 downwards.
ATCCACAAATCATTCTTGATTCTGATTGGCCGACGCCGCAACGCGTTGCCGAAATGGCGCAAAGCTTGCTACTTCTCACAACACGTTGCGGCAATTACGTTATGACATTATGGCTTGTGGACCTTGAAGGCGTTGTGGAATCTCGAAACGCGTTGTGAATCTGGCAACGCGTGTGACGGCTTGCACCGCGTGTGGTTTCCAACAACGCGTTGCTAGATACTTTGCAACGCGTTGTGGGTCTATCTTTTGCAATACGTCACAGAAATTGATCATTTAATTGGCAACACCGCAACGCGTTGCCGAAATTCGCAACGCGTTGCTCCTTTGTCGCAACGCGTTGCAGCAATACGTTTGGCCTTTATGGCTTGCCATGAACATTATCTTGTGAAGTAGCAGTCGAACCACCTCTTCTTTCTCATCTTCTCGATCAACTATTTCGCAATGCACCCCTAAATTACGAGCAAATCAGACGCCTTCTTTTATCGGAATGACGTTTTCGTTAGGCCCGCTCTATTATTAGGTTTACCTGTATACCTGTATACCTGTAGATTCGGGCACTGCAAGCTGAAGGCTATTTTTAGCCTTATAACGCCCATCCACATTCTCACAAAACTTGATGCAATATTACTGAATCAATTAGTAAGTTGGTAATAAAATGGACTGCAAAAAGAAGATAAAGCAAAAGTATGGCTTCCACATCATCCTCCTGGAGAGCTTCGCATCAACTATATTTATCAATTTTTTGGAGGAGTCATCAATGCCCGCTTGAAATGTTGGTTGTCTTGGAGTGGCCTAACAGAAGACTGGTAGTTTGTTCCAAACATTGCAATACACGTTGTGAAACATTTTGGCGTAATCTAGTCTGACTGCGTTGTTTGTTATCTTGAAGTGGTGACCTCGTAATCCCTCTAAATTTGGTACATATCAAAATAGTTTCTGGCACTGTACATCTTGCATCCCATGAATTCTCTTAAACACCTTATTAGATCTCCTCGCAATCGTCTGTAAGCAAGAGTAGGCAGGTCCAACAACAGTAACCAGGTTTGCAGAAGAGTGTACTCAAAAACATGTAGCAGCAAATTTACTGAATTCACAATACAACTCAGATAAAATTACTCACCCAAGTTGTTACTAAACGTTCTTATAATACAAATCATCAACAGTGATTTGCAAAAAAGGCTTAGAAATAAACAAAATATACATCTACAATTTGCTCAGTTTCACATGTTGAGTAATGCTGAATGGCGCTATAGTATTGCCGCTGTCGTCACTGTTGTGGAACTATACAATTATATGTGGAAGGATTTCCCCTGAATTTTGTATCTCTGAATTAATCATTATGAATTTTATGCATCTATTATGATAAAAGACCTTCCGAGGTAAGTGTGTGCCATGTTTTACGAGCGAGGATTATATTAAACAATTTTTATTAGCTCCGAAAAACGGCGAATATTTGCGAAACCTTTTTGCTTCGGAGCCTATTCATTTTACACGCATTGCACTGCTACAAGTTATTGTATACGGAAGTGCTTCTACCGTGATGCGAGTACGCCCAATTAAAAACGTTCATCACGGTAGAAGTTCCTTCATCACGGTAGAAGTTCCTTTTACTAGATCCAACGTTACATGCTCATGCTGTACTGAATCATAACATCGCACACTGTTGTTAGTCTGTAATCTGTAAACTTGCTTACCTGTGGTTTTAACCCTCTGGGAGTAGCAATCGTGGAAAAACTTTCCACTTTGGCCCAGTTCTGGACGATTCATTGTTCTATTGTTGCGTATAATTTGAGTAACAGAGAGTAAAACTTGTCAGAGAAACTCAGTCAGTGATCTCCACACAGTTTAAATCGGCAGTATCTCAGCAAATGCAGCCTGTCGCCTTAACGTGACGTCACTAAATGAAACCGAGAGGTTCTTTAAACTATATGCTGATTGGTTCCAATGAATTGACACTCGACAGTGGTGCTTTATACGTCACAAAATCGAGTCATTGACATCACAATTCGAGGTCATTGTGAGATATCAATGACCTGCGTCGTGTATGCGTATATTTATGTAACACAAGATTTGATTGGTACGCACATATACATAAGTTATGAATAGAATTTAAATGTCCACCACAAGAAACTAACAAATTTCATACCGAATATTTTTTATAATAAGAAATATCTGACGTTAAAATCAAATTTTCATAGGCTAGTACTAATTTTTTTATCGAATATGGCAAAATATACATATTTTTAATAAATATTATTATGGAAAAGTAAATCGGTGACCCCCTTTTTTATTTTTTGTTTGTTCATACCAAGTTCAATAATAAAAAATACATTGTGGTCTCCGGACTGCGAGTGTCATCTGCTGTCGCGGTTTGTGAATGGGGACAAAGGTCACATGAGGTCATGAAGGTCGCATGAGGTCACCAACATGTCACCCCACCCCCTCCTTTCCACCAAGTTACATCATCATAGCCCTTACAGAACTCATACGGCATGCAATATATTAAGGGTTAACATTTTGACCACACACACACACACATACACACGACCAGAGTAATCCCTATGTGCCTTCTGCAATTCTTGCAGACGACACCAAAAAAAATTGAGCCAATCTATTCCTCCTTAAACACTAATTTGTTTCAGTGCATTTTTGTCACTTTGGTCCATTATGTGTGACAACTTTTTTCCCACTTATTGGCTATTGCAAGAGGCACTGGATGCACACCTGTGTCATAATACTAGATTTGTACTGGTCCATAGGATTAAAAAAAATTGTTTGTTTGGCGTTAACCCGACCCGACCCTAAAAACACCTGCCGACTTCGAAAGTTTTTTTATGCAAGTACCAACACAATAACAAAATATTAAAAAACAGAAAAAAACTTTTATTTTCATCCACAATTAAAAAATTTTTTTTTTACCAACCCAAAGGCACAAAAAAATAACAAAAACAACACAACAAAGCAACTATAACACGTAAAATAAAATTTATCTTTGCTGTCATTGAAAAAAAAACTTTAATAGTCGCATCTTAAATGCATTTAGAGTAAAAATTAAGATTCTAAAAAAAAAATTTAAAACAAAATCTGACGGCCGACCTGGATATTCTTTCTCTGTTACGCCAACAAACATATTTTTATGGATAAACTGGCCATTGTCACCAAGCTCACTGACTTAAAGCAACACTGGCACATTTGAAAAATAGTGCGCCCTCAACTGATTTTTTTTCAAAATCGATATTTTTGGCATGGTTGTAAAGCTTTTAATACAAAAGCCCACCCGAAATTAATTAAGACCAAAATCAGCTGCTTAGGGGAAACAGAACGATTATAATTTACGTCGCCGGCGACACGCTTAATTCAGAAGGACGACGAAACGCGGAAATGACGTTTAACAAGACACGCAGCCGTATGCAGGTTTCTCACGCTATGCACACGGTTTGACCGGTCTATAACTTTGTGGTTTATTCAGTGAGTACGAGGTCAAAATATTCATTGTAAATACACATTTGGATTTAAAGTTTGGCCTACAAATTACACTGGATGCTTCCTTCTATCAATGTCCCTATCTGTTTTGGGGTGCGTTATTTTATGTGTAAAATAATATTTTGTTCTTCCAATGCGCATAGACTATTCAACTTGAGAGGCCAAATATGATAGAAATTCATATTTTGTGAAAATGTGCCAGGGCGGCTTTTTTTAAAGGGAATCATCATGCTAAGCTCTTTAAACATTCTCATGGGTTGATAGGAGCGGCATGTTGCCAACAAATAAGGCAGGTGTGCGATGGAATGATTAATTTTAGAGGATTATAAAGTGTCTCACAAAATGTTACCATATTTTTTAAAAAGGGTGGGACTAAATGTCACCCAAAAATGATATCCAGGTAAATTTGTTTTTTGGCTCGAGTTAAAGCCCTCACCAAGTCCTTCAATTAACAACCAAATCCCTCGCGTTAAAAATCAATTGGACCTTCAATGCGTACCTTGGACTATGGTACTATTTGCTATCTCGCCAGTTGAATGGGGATTAAAATGCTATGTGGGCCAGGTGAGACCTTTTCCCCCCCCCCAAATAAGTCTATCTCCAAGTACTCGGGATGGTAATGCTGTTAATTTGGGAAGAAGCTACTTCTTTATTGAAATACAATAACTGCAGTGGTCGATTAAAAAGCATACACAAACTTAGTGTATGACAGTCATCATGGACAAACTATAGACATGACATAGCAATGACGAAACGTCCACTATGGCCGTGTGAGATTATTGAAACATGGATGCACCCATCCGTGCTGGCTTCTTTTTTCTTCAATAATTTAT
>JAMKCH010037357.1:0-14419 GCA_023653785.1 Ophioderma brevispina | reverse complement strand
CCGGCTCCCATCCACCAAGTACATCATCATACGCCTTACGGAACTCCAGAAAACTTGACACAAGCCTTGCGGGAAAAATTTTCGTTAATTATGCAAAAAATACATCCTTAATTTGCATATTTTACGCACCAAAAATCTAATCAGGTCGAGAACTAGTGGACCCGCTTCTTTACACCAAGTTACATCATAATAGCACTTACGGAAATCCAGATAAAATCGTACACAAGCCCGTGAACACGGACGTCAAGCACACAGATAGAGGACAGACAGACAGACAGGACAGACAGAGACGGGACAGAAGGACAGACAGACAGACAGACAGACCAGACAGACGGACCGAACAGGACAGACCGAAAGACAGAAAGTGATTACTAAGTCTCTGCCGAACAAACGTTCCGGCGAGACAAAAAGGATGCTAACATTACTGCCAGCATTACTAAACTTGAAAAACATGCTGTCATCAGATCACAGACCAATTACTATTGTATATGTGGTAATCCGGCTAATCAATCTTTCAATTGCCAGATCAATATCTTACGACAAGCCTAAAGACAATGCCTGAATCCTGGTCTGAATTTGCTTTTGAATTGTCACAAAACCTGCTGGTACACGTAAATTCTGTCAGGGAGGTCAACACCTTCGGTTTTCTGTTCCAGAAATTGCCACGAATGCCACCTTCCCCCTCTGGAACTATCCTGTTTTTACAGAATGTAAAATCCAAATTGTTTTCAAACTTGGGACGTGATTTCAGTAAGGGTCCTTTTCATTATGTCTGAAAAATTTTTTTTATACCATTATGCGCTTTAATTCAAAATATTATCATCAAACAACCATATTCCATGTTAGCACAAAGTTAACTGTAGTATACAATGGTCTGTATAATAATAATAAAATAATAATAACGAACATTTTATTGGCACTCTACAAAGCACACAGCGCCTGACAATTATTATTACACCGACTTCAAGAAATCGTCACGTAGATCATTTCGCTTCATTTAGGGGCTGCTCAAAGACATGCCTTAAAAATGCGCAACAAGCCTATCAGGCCGTTTAGATCGTAATATTCCCCATAGCAGCTACCAGATTTAGCTGGGTGGACGAGGGCAATTGAGGACTAAGGGTCTTGCCCAGGACACAAACACGTTGACCATAGTGGGGCTCGAATCAAGATTTTCCACGGTCTGTTTGATCACGATCCTGCACTTTTCGCTAGACCACACACGCTCACAAATATGTATAAATATTTCTGGTAACCATAAACAACCATATTTATGCTTGTAGCATCATAAACAGGAAAGAGTTTGGGAAACAATATTGTAAATATGAACTGAGGAAAATTACAAGCTATATATTGATAGGGGTTGAATGGTAGGGACAAGATGGAGGATTGGGTGGTATACCGTAAAAGATGGGATTAGTGTTAGCTCTGTTAGTCTGCATTGCTCATTACAGGGCAATTCATAGCTTACTTGTGAGGAGGAGGATGCATACAAATAGGACAGACTTGCTGAAACATGTCTTTGAGTTGGACGCACAGCTGTGAAAGCTGTGGATTCACGAAAAACTGTGGATTCACGAAAACCTTGTGATCACGAGTTGCCCGGCACAGCCTTGTCCCCAACGTACCTAAAAAAAGTTGAGATGGTATATCATCTGACCGTTGGCCTAAGTAAACTGGATGTATGTGTGCATAACTCATGTGCAAAGAATTATAAACAGTGGCCCTATGGTTTGCAAGCGTGAGAAAAACATTTGCGTATAGTCTTCAAAATGCACTGTCAGAATCAACGGAAATTTGGAAATAACTTTTCTCAACAATATTAGTGACTGACCCATCATAAACCCAGAAAATGCTAGGATCACAAAATGTATCGTTATATTTCACAGTATCTTCATTAATTATAAGCAACTCTGTTGCAAAAGGATATTTTAGCCATTTTTTATGTCCACGTCCAAAATCCGCAAAAATAAATGCTCACAAAACTCACCAGTGCAGTATTGACAACAGGGGACTTGTGCATACAACTTACCTTGAGTTGTAATTACACAGTGGGGCATGAGCATCCTAGCCAGAGTGTCCGATGAGGTTTTGATATCTACACGCCAGTCAAAATCAAACCAGACGACCCCATGGCAACAAAGATACTACAGAAAGAAAGGATTGATTAATGTTAACAAAATATGTTGATGTGATACATTGTTGATCTCTTTTCAGTATTGTACTGCTTCCATGTAATTTTAACTCATACTCCTTTGAGCAACTAGCAACTACCAAAATTCAAGGTGTGGGCGATGGACAAATTTTGGCATAACCACATCCATCAGTGACCTCTCCACGAGACGTGTACTCATTTTGCCCTCGCAATTGCCGTAAGTGATTGACTGCACAGGCTTTAATCAGGACTACATCATATCAGGGATGGGTATCCACCCGCCAGGGATGGGGACCCCACCCGTCCCCAGGATGGCCTTACAATAAAGGGCTGGGTGTAGCCCATTTGTGAGCAAAATGTCAATTTGCTACCACAATGCTTGCATAGATTCCGTCCAAACTTAAGTTCCGATTACACTCTTGGATGAGACATTTGAGTCTAGCTGGTTGCTACTAAGTAGATGCTCCTAAGATTTAGTTAACAAAGGCCCTCTTTGGTATTTGGCAATGAAACCTCACTACTCACCTCACAAAGAATAGCATTTGCTCAAAATTTAACATTTTCATACCGGCCTTGGAAAAATAAAAGTAATGCCTTGTGGATTTTTTCCAAATTTCAAAGATTTATGAATCATTAGCACACAATGGTTTTCAAGCAGACTGACAATCTTACGAATTAAAGGCTAACTCAGATTTTCAAAGGCTGGCACCCCCTAACAAATGTCATTTTTTCGCATATACATAATGCTTGTCACAAACTAATCACTGTGTGAAATTAGATAGGCGCAAATTGAAATCCTCCACTTGAAAATCACAACTTTGTAATAAATTCAGAGCCAGAATTTGGGTTAAGTTCACAATATCCAATGGTACTGTTGTACTACGGCAAAATGTTTTACTTTCAAGATGTTTTTTATGCAATTACCTTGTTAGCCAAACCTATTCTCACCTTGACTGTTAATGGATCGGTTTCTCCAAGTTGACCTGTAAAGAAAAGACGTGATATGAAATTTACAACGTCACAAAAATAAACTAGTATTTCATCTACAGGGAAATATCAGAACAATCCTAAAGTGTCTTGCAAATCAAAAGATGATTCATTATATTCAAGCTACACGGCAGGTGAAAAATTATTGTATAGTTAGAAAAAAATTCTTAGATTTAGTGTTCTTAGACTTGTATCATTCATACCCTGTACTTGGTTCAAGTAGTGATGGGATTTAAAGGCCTACTCAGAGCTTTCCCGATGAGGGCGCACTCAATTCAACAAATCATTTATACATAAGGCTGTAGATGACACTACTCCACTGTGTGAAATGCACTAAGCTCAAATTGAAGTCCTTTCATAAATCACAACAGTGCCCTAATAAATGCGGACTGGATTTTTTTGTGATAATGGTATACTAAGCACTTTCTTTAATGTAATAAAATGTTTTATGAGAATATCTGATTCATTTCTAAAGCATTTAAGGTGACTATCTTTAGTTACTAGATTACTTATTTTCAAGTACTATAAATAAAAAAATTATGTCAAAATCTCTGAGAAGCCTTCCAAAGAGGATGATGAAAGATTTAGGTGGGGGTTAAAAAAAAAAATTTTGGGGATTGAAAAGAGGGAAAACATCAGACAAGGAAATAAGAAAGGAGAGAGAGAGACAAGAAGAAATGAAAGGGTAAAGAAAAGGAAAAGTAAGTGGGAAAAAGAGGGAATGAGAAGAAAGAAGGGAGAGAGGGAGAAATGGAAGAAAAGGGGAAAGGGAAGAGAGAAAAGAGATAAACAGTATGAAGGGGGGGGGGGGAAATTTGATGTAGGTCAAAAAATGATGAGTTTTTGACAGGTCAATTGATACTCCCCTAAGCCCCTTTGCAAATTTTTTAAAAAATGAGGATGATGCTGAGGTTTCCCCCCCAATCTCCCACCAAGGATGCGCACATCTGAAATACAATCGGACCCCTTACTATCACAACGAGGAAGTCAGACTACCCCCAAATGTGGACCCTACTTGTTTTTATACCATTGGATTGCCTGGACATAGCCAGGAAGCATGGACCATCTCTAGGGGTCTGTGGTTGTTGTGTACACCTATGTACAAGACAGCAGCCAGTGGCGTAGCCATGGGGCAAAAAGGGGGCAGCTGCCCCCTGTGGGAATATTGCCCCCCCCTGTGGGGAATCTTGCCCCCCTGAAAAACTAGGATTGCATATAGGCCATTATACTATACTAACAGGAATGTTAATATATGCTTGTGCCCACCCCAAAAATATATGTGCCCCGCTTGCCCCCCCCCCCCGAAAAAAAAAGCTGGCTACGCCACCGCAGAATACCTTTATTGTGTGCGGTTAAAAGCTACGTCAAGTCATAAAATCACAGACCGAGGTCGCGGTCCCTAATCTTCAACTATAAAAAGGGGTTTTTTGGTAGCCATGAGAGTTCTAAATTTTGGTTGGGAAAAGGGTGTATTTTTTTACTGGTAACGGACCGCTGAAATCACAAAAAAGGGTAGTCTGGTATTCGTCTCCGCAAATTGAAAAAAAAGGGGTTGTATTCACAGACAGATGGTCGTGGTCGATCGGTCTTGCTTTGAACATCAAGGGACTGCGTGATCTTTGTTGAATTTCAATTTAACATCAGTATAAAGGTATTGTAATAAATCCCAAATAAAGACACAGGGTCATCTCTGGGAGTACAGCAGACACAACTGACAAAGTAATGTGATCCTGTTATGTTATGTTGTCTTAATGTTAAATGATAAAAGAATCATTGTGAAAAGGGGGTTTGAAATCTTGTCATGAAAACCTGAAAGAGGGGGTATTTTTACCCCGTGGTTTGTCATTGATTTTGCAAAAAAGGGGGGTTAAAAATAATGAAACATCATTGAAAAGGGGGTTTGAAAAGTGAAACCTCTCATGGTTACACTTTTATGTTGAGTTAAGGACCGGGACCGAGTTAGAGAAATGGAGTATAGTGTATGCCCTTGTTTGCTGGTGAATACAAAACACACACATATACACAAACCCCACACAACACACCACACAAGTTCCAAACTTTGCTGTCTTGATTACACTTACAGACTGGCAATATAAGTTCTGACAGCATGTCTCAAGTCCTTGTGGAAATCACTGCAAATGATGAATTACATTTGCATGAGCCAATTTATCCTAGCTCCCTGATGATCATGATCAATTAAAGGGGTATGCATGATCCCAGCGACTACCTAAAAAAAGTTGAGATTGTTATATCGGAACTGTGACGTAAAGGGGGCATTCAAGAGATTTCAAAATAGGTGTCCCTAAAAATTTTGAAAATCTGATTTTTGTACTGGTGTAAAGCTCTCTATCAAAAATATCCCATCTGAAAGGATTCAGCTGAGAACTGCTTCTTTGGTACAAAAATTGTTAAATTTCTAATTTCATATAGGGGCGAGTCAACGCCAAAGGGACCGGAAGGGAAAGAGAAAGTAAAGGGAAAAGTACATTTTTGCAAAATAATTCAAAATACAGGTCCTCCCGTCATCACATATTGGTATCAAATAAAAGAGGACAAAAAACTCTCCGATTTGAGTGGTCTTACAGTAATATTAACATATATTTGATATAATTTTTCTTAAATAACATGATTTTGAGGAAAATTTCACAATTTTCGATGGGAAAATGTACACAACTTTGTCATTCATTTTCACTTCCTGACTAAGTGTAATTCTGGTATTTTTTGATGCATATTAATAGAACAGTCAAACTTCTTACATAAAGGTAGTTTTTATTCAGTGTGAAGTCCTGCTTTGAGAATTTGATCAGTAAAGTGACATTAATTGGGACAAAGTGCAAATGCGACTAAACCGTTAATGCGACTAACCATCCATTTCCCTTGTATCTATCATGGTAGAAGTTGGTTCATATTTAATACCCTGATCTTAAAATCAGTAACCTAGGTAACATTACTGAACTCACTAATTGGAAGTCGTCTCGTTTGAGGGTACAGTTGAATTGAAATGATGTTGATTTTTGGCATGTCCTTTTGTGTAATGCGACTAACAATATTCTAATCAATGTCATGCTTGAAGCAAAGAACATTCAGCTGATTTACTACCATTAGATTGAAGCCACAAGTGTAGAGTTTGTCCATTCACAAAATCAAAGAGCAAGGTCAACTTATATTGAAATCACAGTACTCAGACCAAAAGAAGATGCAGAAAATTGTAATGCGGACTTAACCGTGGAATCGCCCATAGGAGCAAATACGAAATTCAGCCTATGTTTAATATGAATATAAGCATATACAAATCACGTTTTGTTTTCATTTAAGTTGATTCTGTAGCCAAAAAAGGTAGGGAATTCTACTGGTGTCGTATCTATATGAAATCACTACATATCACAGAAAATATGGATGACTTTTGGAATGCCTCGTTCCACCTTATAACATATGTGCCTAATCAAACATGCAAATTCCATATACTCTTGAAGAAATTTGTAATTTCTTATTTTGTGTCTGTAAACGGACAGAAATACAACAGGGGGCACTGGGATATTAAACATTAACTCATGACATCAAACGCCTTGACAAAATCAACTGAAATTTTGGAATTAACCTTTTATCATGGATTCAACAACCAAAAAAATGAGGTGCTAGGATCACACAATGCACCTTTAAGACAAATGTCATTTCAAACACATTACAGCCTTTCATCAAGTCTTTTCCAAGTGAGCTGTCTAACACAAAGTCGCTTCACATTTTTCTTTCCTTTTTTCACCTTTATTTCTAGGACAATAATCTTGTACTGATTAGTTGTGAACAATATGAATTTGTCTTGTGTCAATTGGTTGTGAACAATGATAGCCATGCAGTCATGATTTTGCATTGACACTGGTAGCTTTCCTAAACTTAAGTTACATACACACACACAAAGCAAATATGGTCCCTGTTGTTTAATTACTTTGTTGTTTTTCCCTCCACATTATCCAAACATATGAGACTACAATACATGCACCTGGTTCTAGGTCCAAGACTACAATACATGCACCTGGGTTTTAGGTATTTGGAAAGAATTGTTGGTTATGTCCACCACCCTATGATTGGCAGCCTCACATAATAAACTGAACTGTATGTTGAAGGATGTGGTGCAGAATACTGAAATCGTCAAAGATAATTTCTGCAGGTGATTTCTTTTGTATTCTCTGCATGTTTGGGTCATTCTGAAAGACAATTCTGGTCAAGTCAGCCCATACACTGCTCACACAGGGTGCTCATTCATATATTTCAACCAAATATGCCCAAGAAGGAAAATAGATATATTTTTGTAAATTTACAGCAAGGAACAAAAAAAAGTTGGAAGGCCAAATTGATTATTAAGGAGAAGGAATGAAAGAGTAAAGTAAAAATCCAGTGATCAGACTTATGCTAGCCAAACATGACCTTCAACAAGAGTTAAACTTTGCTTTAAAGCTCAAAGCTGACATCTTCAAACTGCCTGTAAGCCAGAAATTTTCAAAAGAACTTTACAAAAATTGATAAAAAGTTTTACAATAGAGCATAATGTACAAGCTACAAACCTGGGAATACTTTGTGGACCGCGGCAGCATCTGTGCAGCCAATGAATAATACACGTCTGATGAGACTACTTGCTGATGATAGTAACTGTAAATAGACACAAAATATATAGTACAGGGTGGTATATACCAGGGTGCATTTGATTAAAATTGATAATGAGAATGATTCCTAGTTACTCATCTACAGTCACCGTCAAAATACTTTTGCAATATTTGCCCTGCATCGCTCGTGATGTGCATAAACAAGGAAATGATTTTACTCAACTCAGATTACCTGATTATTGCTCATGATAACAGCACGAGTTTGAGAGTGGCTCAGATCACACACAGGATCTGCCCCTTTTATGTGTTCATTGTGAGTGCTGCGTTGGCCATCAAGGAAGTATTTTAAGGACAAGTATACCTTCCCATAACAGCTGAATTATATTTAGTGCAATGAAACAAATTGGGCCTGCTCAGTGGCGTGCCCAGGATTGGCAAAACAGGGCGGGAGGCATAGTTAAAAGCTGCGTGTTATCAAACAACTGCTATACTGGTTCTCATAATTCTACCCAATTGAGTTGTCAGGGATTACGTACACCAGCCAACTTAATAATAATAATCCTACTTGAATAGAGTTCTGAGAATGAATGTCTCCTTGTCGATAACATGCCAGTTTTTAACTCTTCTGGATATGCCACTGCTAGCTCACTGTACCCAAATGGTTATGTGTACTTAATTCTGTTCTGCATTGTCTATACAACAGACTGTAAACAAATTGTTGTGTGCTAGTGCAACAAGGTTGTATGTGCAATAGCTGCCATTTGTCAGAAATTCCCATCAAACATACTATTATACCAAGTCTTTGGTCAATGGCTTTTGAGATGGTTCTTCAAAGACTCTTCAAGCCACTGATTCAAGGAAAGATAAATTGAGTTCTCATATTTACATGGCAGCACACAGATATATCACATGGCAGCTATTGCACTTATGACCTTAATGTACTTACATGACAAAATATGCAGTGAGCCTGTTTGAGTAAAATAAAGCAAGTCCATAAAAATCACTTAAAGGTCCATGGCCCGATCGCTATATCCTCGTCCCCAGAAGCCCCAGATTTTACCGGAAGTGGTCCACATTTTGGTATCAGAAGCAAGCTACTATTTTTCTCATTAACACTGTGAAATCTTAGAGCCATAGAATGTTTGGTTTGGAAGTTATAAGCTAACATGTGCCCCATTTTGGTCGACCAATATTAATTTCCACACAGTATCTATGGGGCTTATAAAATCACTTTTTAAGCTCTCACAGCAAAACGGATTGAAATATCGGCGCAAACTTCACAGATGGGGTTTTTGGTTTGAAGGCCAATCTGTCAATATGAAAACTCTTCATATCCTTAAAGGAGGATGCCTGATTTAAGTCTATATGTTTTTCATCTGTAAAATGTTTCACATCCCAAATTCCCCATCTGTAAAGTTTCGCGCCGATATTGCAACCCGGTTTTGATGTGAGATCTAAAACATGATTTTGCAATCCCATAGAGTACTGTGTAAAAATAATCTTGGTCCGACCAAAAAGGTCACCTTTCGCTCATACATCCAAACCACCCTTTAGCCCTAGATTTCAACAGGTAAATGAGAAAAATAGAAGCTGTCTTTCTTTCTGATACAAAAATTTTTGACCACTTCCTGTAAATTTTGGGTCCCGGGGGACGAGCTCTTAGTCATCGCGGCCATGGTATCTTTAAATCGGCCATCCCCTCCCCCCTTAATGGCTTTACATCGATCTACAGATGGGGACATAAAAAAACCCCACAGATTTTCTGGTGGTTTCGTCCTCCTTGTAAACTATAGATGGCAAACAGAACAGATATGATCGCACTGCTCTCTAAATTTTCTTAAATAGGTTGTTTATAGGTGTTTCCGTAGGTGACCCATTTGATCCACTTCTTTCCGACACAACCTATGAATTCGTAACCCAATGAATTTGGAAACCTTTAACGGAATAAACTAACATCTTTATCTGTAAGATTGGTCACCTTATGGAAACTTATACGGTTGTGTATGCATATGGCATGCACAACTCCTGTATACTATCCATATCGTCTCCCAGCCTGTATAAACATCAGGTGGGCCGTATGCAGAGTTATTTGTTTGTGGGTGCGGGACTTCGCAAAAGTTGACCTTTTTCGAAATTGGACCTTTTTTCGACAAAGTGGACCTTTATTTCGAAAAAGGGCTTTTTTGGTAGAAGTGGACCTAACCCACTAAACTGTCCCTTTTTTGGACTTTCTGAACATTTCACACCAAAAATTTGTCTGAATGTTGGAACCTTTTTAACAAAGGATTCAGCAACAAGTGGACCTTTATCAGCTTTTCGCGGAATCTGCACCCCCCGGAAACAATGCTGAATTTGAGACTTTTAGTACTGGTTTCAGATCGCCACACTTGGCCGTGTTTAGGAGCCGTCCGTACATGGAATACCTCGGCCTGTTCAGCACACTCAGTTGAATAATCCTGACACCACCACAAGCCATTACCAATGACTTTGATACGCTACGAAAGATCCCACCCATATCAAAATGTGTAATGTTCTTTGAGAGGAGTCCCTTCATTTCTGTATAACTGCTTTGAAATACATTGTGTGAAACCAAAAGATTTCTAATTTGAATTTTTCTATAAAGAAAAAATACTCCGAAAAGACTACTTAGTATAATGAACTTCAACCTGTCCTGTAATTTCCCAGTATACGTACCTACCTAAACAATGAGACCACCTAGTTCAATGGAAATCAATAGTCTTACAGAATAAAGCTCATACACACTACTGAATATAGCAACTATTTGAACGAACCTAAGCAGCTAACAATAGCATACCGGAATTAGAGTCCAGGTTAACTGATTTGGGGCCTTATAGTGCTGCAGCATCAGGTGAAAAAAGGCCCTTCGATTTCTACCACTCAGGGCCGGAATAATAACATTGCAATCCATAGCTTAAATTGATCATTGGTTTGTGTAGTTCCTGAAAATACGTGATGACAAATTAAAGTGATTGGCCAATTTTGCATAAACCAACGTTTTCCAAAATGGCTGCATTTTAAGGTAATCGCACTACTATGGTGACTTAGTGTCGGAATGTAATGTTGTCTGGGTCCAGAGGGTCAATAATACCAATTGCAGAATTGTCCCTGAGTCATGGAAATTAATATACACGCTTTTTTCAAATGGCCGACATCCGTCAAAGAAAACCGTAATATTTTCTTATTAAAATATAACATAAGAGATTATTTTGGTGGTCAAAATGAGTGTTTTCGGTCAAGGAGGTCAATAAAACTATTCTCAAACGTATGATGAATATAAAAGTGATATTTTTTGTTTTGTCACTTTTCCCATAGTCCGTATTTTAAATACAAGTACCAAGAGTGTTAACTTACTGCAATGTCAGGCTTAATGTGCCAAGTGAATAAAATAATTAACTCAATGCTTTGATAATTAACTACAAGCCAGACCTCAGTACCTCCTCCTTAGAACTTTTCTAACTGCGCTAATGATGGCCTCTATAAACGAAAAAAAAAACATTGACTACCAATGGGTGTGGGCCGTGACTATGACCCTTTTTTTTGAGAATTTGGGGGCCATTTTACTCTTGACATAATCTGGAACAAACAAATAATAGTTTCAATTAGTAATACAGTCTAATATCAAAATTCCCATGGCAATTCCAGATACATGTTTGGTGAATACATATAGGTAGTCCAGTGTCACTTTTTGGGTATCACATTGGTAGTCCCATGAATAACATGGCTCACGACCATCGATAGTTTTTGAGAATATTGCTTTGAAATCCTTGACCTAATAAACATCCACTTTGTCACCAAAACCATCATCCTAGGTGCTGTATAGCATGAGGTCTAAAGGATTTTGCGTTTTTTAGAAGTTGACCATTTTAGAAAAATAGTGACGTATTGAAACTTCCCTTACTTTTATACTCATTGACAGTTTTGTAAATAGTGTTTAATTGAACTCCTTGACCCAGAAAATTCTTTATTTTGACACCACAATTATCTTCATAGGCTATATGATAAGAAATGTAGGTTTGTGTCAATAAAATGTCAGCATCTTGGGAAATATTGGCCCATGAACTTTTATCGTTTGGGATAGTTTTTATTGAACACCTTGACCAATAAAAAACCTTTTTTACACCAAATTGTCTTCTTAGATGTTTTTGGCTTTAAGATGGTTTTCTCAGTTGTAAAATAGCGTCGTATGCAAATTGCCACCAACTTTTTTAATTTTATCAGCACATGTTTTCATGAACTCCCCATCCCTACGGTCAATTTTTTAGCTATGATGACAATGTTATTATTCCGGCCCTGGTTACCACTCTCCTAAACTGGTTGTGCTGAGCGCTATTAGTATACACTTTGATAGAGTTTTACTTCTCCCCCTTCTTTGTCTTCTACTGCTAACTCATCTGCGAGTTTGTGGATCACCTCTTGAGTGGGATGAATGAGGTCACGATATAAGAAAGCCTGCTCACATAATCTCACTACAATCCTTAGAACTTGCTGCCCAGAACTAGAGGCATAGTGTAATTAATAGATACATATTAGCAAGTATTTATATTAGGTTGGGGACTGCTCATTCCCTAAGCTGGGCAAAACCCCTTAGACAACTCGGGTAATTTTAAGGACCAAGGAAGTAGCACCCAGCACTACAAGCACTTGGCGTAACAGGCGGGTGGGTGGGCAGGTTTCCCCCCTGACGATTTACGGGAAAAGATTTGCAAAAATCATGTCTCAATCAGCCGTTTTTTAGCCTTTGGACCCCGAGAGGGAAAATTTCCCAAAACTGGTAAAATTGCCCCTCAGAGCGGGTATGCATGTTACGCCACTGGCACCCAGATATTCTACTGGTAGGTATGTGCCACCCACATTTTATATTTTCAGGCCAAAAAAAAAAGATATCCGGAACTGCACTTGTTCCTAGCTTTGCATCTTCGGCTAAATTTCAAAAGAAATAAATGCTTGGAGGCTCAATCTGTAACAAATTTTGAATTTTAGTATGATATAAAAGTTAAAGGGATAAGCAGCAATTTGCTGATCCAAAACATAAGAAAAATCATCAAAATTTGTATGTTGGTATTTTTTTACTGGCATTGATATGCTAACATAACATGCAAGTGGTTGGCTTGAAATCAGTGTATTAGAGACAAGGCAGGACTTTTTGTCTGATTTTGTTATTTCTATACGTGCATCTCAAAATTCTGACTTGAGATCAAAAAAGCCTTTCCACATGAATATCCCAGATATATAAGCATAATATTGTACACCACCATGACCTGTACAATGTGACCTCAACACAAATATTATTTATCTTTGACTTTGTTTATTAGGTACTGGAGTAAACCACAATCAGCTGTTTAGTGTAGATTTTGAGTCATCATCCCTGTTTGTCTATTTGCGGGACATGGTATGACAATTTCCTCAAATACATGTTTTCACTATTGGGTGTTTTTGTTCCTACATTAAAGTAGTTATATGGAATTGTACATGTAGTTATCTTTGATTTAAAAGCTAAAAAATTGCATTTGCACATTTTTTTATTCTCTCACATTATCGCTGCTTATCCTTTTAACATCAAAAAGATAACAGCAAAAGATTTTGAGCTGACCTTAGACCCCATATGTATGACGAGTCCACTACTTTATCCTGATACATGTTCTCTTCCCTCACCTCTTTCAATCAGGTATATCCAAATATTTCATATTGCTATTCTAAGGCCCTTTAGACAGCCCAATTAAAAATATTGTTGATTCAATGAACAGAACTCATCCCAATTTTGCAATTTAAGTACTTTATGTCATATTTGACAACCAGTTCAAAAATTGTATTGGAAGAAATGCATTGTGGGAATAACACTATACTTCCTCTTGGATTGACCACAGTGAATTGAATCTAGTTCTAAAAAATGGTCCCTCCATCAAATTTTTTAAAATCTCCGGACGTCAATTTAAAAGTATTTTGGGGGGGACATAGCCTGGTTAGTGAAGGAGTGGGTGCATTTTGAAGCAGAATTTATTAATACCTAAAAGTTGAACCATGTCCAACTTTTGATCTACTGTATTGTGTTCACTGGTGTGTATGTGTGTAAATTCAGGGCCTTTGCTTTTGATTGAAGTAAATCGGGCATAGCAGTTAACCTGCAGAGAATTTTAAAAAAGGTTAACCGAGTCATACGGACGGACATACGAACACATATATGAACATTCGTTCAGGCGACACAAAAATGTGAAAATTCTGATTTTTGCATTGGTGCAAAGGTTCCTATCAAAAATATCCCCATCTGAAAGGATCACCTTTTGTTTTCATTTGCCAAATAAAAGGTGGGGAATCTAGTAAATTGCGTGTCTTATGAAATCACTACATATAGACGGGTCGTGAGCGAGGAAGACCCGGAAAAAATATTCCCGTCCAATGTTTTGATATCATTCGAAGCAGAAAAAAATTCTCTTTAACCCATTAAAAATCCCCTGAAATCCCTTTTGGGGAAATTTTTTTATGGCCGTTTAAAAGTCGAACTCTTTCAGTTTTCGTGGAATAACTTTTAGACGAAAATTCTTTTGATTATGCGGCTGCGGAAATTCGCAACTTTGCGAGCGTAGCTTATGCTTGCATTGATTACGCGTGTTTTATACCATAAATGGGATGCGCGTATTGATTACCTCGCGCGCTTCACAGG